>JADWQK010001912.1:0-30269 GCA_017933935.1 Sesamia nonagrioides
TAAAATTAGTTGACCATTATTACAGCGTAGTAGCAAAATGAAATCAATTGTATTTTATTTTTCCTATAGTAAGCCAGTGTACCGCAATCGATCGAGGTATTTTGAATCGTTAAAAATAAGGAAAAAATACAATTAGGTTATGTTACGCCATAAACTATGATGAAATATGCTTTGGAGCTGTGAAATAGAATTCTGAAGCGGCAATGGACTTGGCCATATTAGTAGAAGTATCAATAGCCGTTGGAACGAATGAGTCCTGGAATGAAGACCGCTGGAACGAAGGCCGTCTATAAGCCTAGTGTGGGACGCTTCCCGCTAGATGGCAAACTTAAAAAGGTGGTTGGGACAGTCGGGATGCTAAATGTGGAGGACAAGATGTTCTGGTGCCTGGAAGATGCCTATGTCCAGGCGATGGACTGTGATAAGTTAAGTTGATTAATTGACTGTTTTTAATTATTCTGAAATCTACGTAAAGATTATACGTAGATTACATATTAGAATATATGAAAATAAGGAATATATATAACTAAGAGCGGGATTGTGCATATTTAAAGTCAGGTATTTTTTTTTTTAACTGGACTGCTGTCCTTGCTGGCTTGAGAGTATATTCTGCCACATCTTCTTCCCAGTGAAAACACTCATTATCATCATTATCATCATTTCAGCCGGTTTCCCGCGACCTTCACCAGGTCGTCGGTCCACCTTGTCGGGGGGGCCTACCCACGCTACGCCTTGGCTGGTGATGATCTAAGTTATTAAATCGGCTCCCATTGACATCAAACCAAATGGAAGCAATTCTCAAAGGTCTTCGCCATTAGAATTGACAGATGAAGAAATTGATATAGAAATTGAAAAAATTATTAGGAAAAAATCAGTTGAAAAGGAAAAACAAGTATCTGCTTTTTTCCTAAAGAATAACTCTATGAGCGTAAACCCTAAAGATAATTCATATAAAGGAAAAAATAAGTCCTCAAATATTTGCTCTACACTCCCAGTCTCTGTAGTCAATGGTCATAAGAAAACCATTGACCATTCCCCAGTTATAATTAGGGCAGGTGATACAAATGCTGTACATTCACAGGAAAAACCAGGAAAATCTGGAGAGAATTTTGTACAGCAAGAATGTACAAAATTAGAAACAATTGAATCTGAGGTTAATACAACTGAAGATAGCACTGTGGGTGACACTGAAGATGCAAATGCTAATAATAATAATGTTAATGTAGTTGATGAACCTAGTGATAGTAATGACACTGATAACAGGTTTTCTACATCACAAAGTAGACATATCTCAGAAAGAGATTCTGCTAATCATAGTCCTGTGGACCCTATGCTAGCTAGTCCATCAATGTGCCACTTCTCTGATAATCATAGTGAGGTAAGATGTTAACGTTTAGTAATCAAAGTTAAATATAAACTATTCAACTTTGATTTCTATTAATTAAGCTTTAAGTCAAAAAGCAAAATAGAATTATGCTTAGAAAATAAGTTTCTAAATTTTGTAAATATGATCATAATCATGCATTTTTTTTTTAGGGTTCTAGTGACAGTGGTAAAGGATGCTCTGAAGCAGCCAGTCCCCCTCCAACCAATTTAAATAATGAAATGGTTCCTTCTGAAACTGCACTTAGAATACATCAATTTGTTATACCACAGAGCCTTGTGGGGCTCCTTATAGGAAAACATGGGTCTTTTGTAACCCAAATAAAAACCAAAACTGGTGCAAGTGTGTATGTTAGAAGACATCCTAATTCTGTAAAACAAAAAATTTGTGCAGTTGAAGGTAATATAAAATATTATATATTTACTGCTGGTTCTTAAAGATATGCGATTCTCCAGGTCATTCCTGATGCAGAGGTTGGCCATCGCCATCTAAAGTGGCAATGCGGCAAACATTGTAGAAACCATTATATCAGTGGATTGTTTGATTTATTAGTTTATTAATAGTATATGTAATCTTATTCAATGTTACTAATATTTACATCCCATTTTAGGAACTCAAAGTGAAATAGAAGCAGCCTTAGAAATGATTAAGGAAAAGTTTCCTGAAAAGAAATTCCCCAATTTTTCCTTACAAGAAATTAGTGCAGAACTATATCAAAGATTGGTGCCTCTTGTACCAGAATTTCTACAAGTAAGTTGTACAAGAAAGATGTTTATTTAATTGTAAACAATTTATAATTAGTTTTTGCTATCAAATAATATAATCTAACCTATATTACCTGTACTCAAAATATATAAGATAAACTAAATCAACATTACCTATGTTACTGAGATTATAAATAATTTACAGCATTTACTGAAAACGAATTAAATGTACATAAACAACATTAAGGTCAATATTACACAAAATTCCTCAAGTTCAGTTTGATTGTCAATCAGTTGGTCATTGTTTAAGTATAGAAACAGTACTTAAGCATCATTCTTATTAAAAACAACTCAACATACTCAGCTAAAGTGATACTCAAATCAAACAACAAGCAGAGGTGTGCTTTGCCTGTGCACCAGCCTGTAGACCTGTTTATTTGACAACCTTATTCAGAAAGTCTGCACCAACATAATAATGACGTGTCTGGTAAGTGCGGGACACTTCTTCCTACAACAACCACTTCACCCGACTTTCCCGTCTCTGCATACACTGCACCGTCTCATGGCAGCAACATATCAAAACCCAGACGTTCCATCTCTGCCACGTCCTGTCAAAGGTATCTAGTTAATTCAATACAGATACGGATAAAATTTTTGTTGTACAGACGACAGCACATCAAGCTACTACAACCTGTCAGATTTCCTTATTACATTTTTAACTTTATCTCTTAAGGGTATTTCTTCAGTTTCGACATTATTTGCGCATTTTTGGTAAAAACATCTCAATTTCATTTTTTTTAAAATTTGATTGGTTTATGATATTTGGCATTATTTAATTTACTAAATTAGTGAAAGGCACTCTTATACATCAAACATTGAAAGAGTTATTGCCTCTTAAAATACGTGACAAGCTACGGTAATGAACGCCACCCTTGGTAATGAAATTTTAAGTATACGGTGATGAAATATAGAGCCAAGGTAATGATATAAAATGATGGGATATTTAAAAAAAACAAAGATGTTGTAGATTATAATTTATTTTAAAATCAACATAACAAAATAGGTACCTAATTAATAATTCTTCCATAATTGAAGTTTTGGTAACAATCAGCCTTCCAATGTCTTAGTAAACTAATCCGATTTTGATATTCGGACCGCAAAATGCACAAGTAATGTAAAAAGCAGTAACAAAAATTAGAAAATATCAATCAAACTTTGTCAATGAGAACAACCAATGCAAATAAAATATATAAAAAATCAACAAGATAAATTATTTTAAACATAATAATATGTATGTAATCATAAAGTACTTTTTTATACTGTTTTTGTTTTAAGTGTTTATTTTTTTGTTTATATTTCTTTTTTATTTATTTTCGTTGTTTTTTTTTTATTTGGTTTTGTTGTTTTTTTTTGTATTTATTTTTTATATTTGCGAATTTACAAGACAACTTTTTACTTTATTAATGCTACATTTTTTGCCGGTCTTTTTTCCTACTCCTTTTCCTCTATATTTGCTTTTGTCTTGATGTTGATCAATAATATTTTCTTTATTTTCTCTCTTTTCTATGTCAGTGTCTACCCTCCTCAAATTTACCGAAATCAGATATAAATTGCTCAAATTTATTACAATATGTCTTACTTTCAGAACCAACAAAAGTTGAGTTCTGCCAATCGCCAAGTTTTCTAATGTTAGATAAAAGGTGCACCTTTTCTGGTGATTTAAATTCTTTTGATATGGAAGCCATAGCAGGAAATATTATTATGTCACTAGCTGGTCCTTCCTGTTTTATTATATTTGAATGCAACTTCTTACTGCGTTTACGCGGGTATGAGGTTCGTATGAGCTCTGGACTATAACTGCCTGATTGTACATCATAGATTTTAGGTTCATCAAAAGTTGGTGCTTCATAGGTTTCCGGAATGGGAACCGGTATGGGTAAATTATCTTCAAGGGTTGGTTCTTTGCAAAATTGGGAAATCACTTTTTCGACGCTGTGAATACCGAGACTGTAATGTTGACACATTTCCTCCTGATACCTGAAACAGCTTCGGCTACGCATCTCTAAATGATCTCTTGAGCCACACCTCCAAATGACCTGATGAACGGCCATAGTTCCTTTAAAAGATGGAATGCAATTAGGCATCATGGCTTGCTTTTCATCTATGTCTGCATTTGTGATCTCCACAATTTTGATATTTGGCAGGTTTGCTCTTGTAATTTCAACAAATTTGAAAAATGTCCCGACGTCTGTTCCTGTGTTGACAATTCTATCGCCGGTCCTTTTGACTACCGCTCCTAGGCCATCCGGAGCACCTTTTCCGTGACCCACTTCCATGTAATTCCAGGTTAACTTACGAAGTGCTAAAAACTGTTTTTCCAATTGGGTCAAAATATAAAACATGTTTCGGTTCCTGTATTGACTGCTGGGGCTGTCGCTATAAAAGTGTAGGGTATCAATAAAAGGTGAAATTTCGGAAATTTGACTCAAAATCGGGTTCAAGTGTGCCCAAATTGCAACGGCTGTGTGTTTCAAATTGTCGGATATGGTGCAAACTGAGTGAGTTTTTAACTGGGACGTTTCGAAGTCTTTGATATATATTACTACAGTGTGAATAGACACTTCCTTTCTACTGCCGCCAAAATGAAAAGACTGAATCTCCGTGTGATGTTTAAAAGAGTAGTTTTCGCTAAAATCTAAATGTACCACAGCTTCGTTTATCTGAATGCGCAATGCGGCAAAAAAAAATTAATATGATTTTCAAATTTATAAATAACATCTAAAGGAGGTGCATAATTATCAGTTTTAGCCCAAAGAATGTTATGTTTTACTTTTCCATCCTTCTCATAGGTGTTAGAAGTCTTACGCCATTCAAAATATTTGATGTATATTGTTACTAAATTCTAAATATTCAACAACCTTTGGTTCACAATTAGAACATTTACGATCCAAGCATGCCTCGTTATATCTATCACGACAAAGGATGTTTAAAAGATCATGATTTGTTTTAATATTTATGATTTCTGCCCTATTTAGAGCCTTTATTAGTAACTCTGAATTGCAATGATAAATACATTCGCATGTGTTTCTGTTTCGTTTGGGAAATAAAACCCAAAATGGCCTTAATTTACAGAAGAACGTGTAAGACACAGATGTATTTGGATTCTCAACGCAGAACTTTTTGTACAAATTTATAAGAGTATCATTTAAGTACCTTTTTTGTTTTCTGTTTTTCTTTCTCGTGATATATTCTTTTTTGCCTGGTGCTACTCTCGTATTCTCGTCTTCATTATAAAAGCACTGAACTTTGTTAACAACATCTTTTCCTTTTTTTTGTTAAAATTATATTGGATCTTTTTTTGCCTATTTTTCTAGTCGGTAGTTTTTTATTATTCATTGTATTGTCTTTTATCTTCTCTTTATATATGTTTAAAAGTCTCTTCAATTTCTTGTTTTCTTGTTTTATGTTGCAAAGCTCATTTTTCATTTTTTTCATATCCCTATCTCTTTGATAACGTATATGTCTTATTGTTGCTCTTAACTTAAAAGTTTTATCAGTTTCTTTGGTCTCAGTTTCTTTTACAGAATTTGAAGGAATTGATTCTTGAAGCGGATTATTATCATCAAGGGGATCGTCTTGTGATGTTTCAATGTCCAGAAGTTCAACATTTTCAATTTCTTTTTCTTTTCTTTTTTTTTTGTATATATTTCTTGCTGTTGCTTGCTTGTCTCCATCTTCTACGTCTTTCTCTTTGAGCACGTGGTGTTAAATCTTTAATGTCAACAATTTTTTTTTTCGGATTTTCTTTTTAAGTACCTTGCTTTTTCCTTTTCTTTTTCAATATTATATAATTCTTCATTATTTTTTAAAGCAGCGTAGCGTTTCTGCTTAGCCAATCTTCTTCTCGCTAAAATTTCCTCTTTCGTCTTCTTAGCAAGTGCCATTTTTAGCTGAAATAGAAAGCATTTATTAAGCAACAGTGTTAATAGCCTATATGTTATTATTTATTTAATAAAATAAATAAACAGAAATTTATTCATTACCGTAATTTTCCATTCATTACCGTAACCCCAAAAAGGTTACGGTAAACGACTGTAATGAAGGACACGGTAATGAATAATATGCACTTTTAGGTTAATATATATTTTTCTATAAACTTTACTTACCATCTACACATTCAACAATGAAATTGACACAGAACTTAATGAATTGATGTAACAACTAGATACCAAGTTTATTTACGTATCAAGATGTAAGTGGACTTGTAATGAAACACAAAATGGACTAAACACTGTAATACTTGAACATCAATCAATTTTTGGCACGAGATCTTGCGTAGATCCTTCCCTTGTTACGTTTGCCGGTCGACTGAAGAACGGGGGAGCTGCCGCTCGCTACATGGCGACATGATTAAAGGTTTTTGTCGCGTAAAATCGAAAACTCGCCATGGTTTTGGTAATGAATTTTTTGTTGTTACAAAACTTTAAAAACACATTTGTTCCTTATTTAATCATAAAACTACGTTTTACTTTGTTATCAAGTAACAAATGATAATTAAGTTATTCAACACATTCGCCAAACTTACGATATTTGCGCTAAATTTACAAGTATACTAAAAATATAATGAAGTCTAGCATCGGAACAGGCCCCTGTAATGAGTTTTGTTGTTATTTACATTTTTTTTAAATATGTTTCACATAAAAAAATCCAAAAAAAAATCAAGCATTCATTAAAAATCGTAGGTATACATGACATAGATATATTAAATAGGGTTTAAACCAAAAGTTGAATTTATTACGCAGTGGAACTTGTGAATTTGGTACATTTTGAATATTTACCCTTAAGCATTAAACCCCCTTATTCATAAACGTTGATTAAAGTTAACTAATGATTAGCGATTGTTTAACCATAGATTTTAGATGTTTGGACGTCCCTTAACTTCAATCATCGCTTATGAATAAACCCCTTAAACACTGTGGTATTTATTCATAAACAACTAAAGTTTAATGGCGTTAAAAGGTCAAAAATGTTAGGTTATAGAATCGCTAATCATTAGTTAACTTTAAACAATGTTTATGAATAAGAGGGTACTGCTCAAGGTTGATTGGGAATATCCGACAGTTTAGGGTAGCTTGACCTGCTGTTGTCCGTACATATAAAAGTAAATTAAAATTTCATATTCCATTGGTGTTTTAAATATTATTGGATAATCATAAAGCATCATCCATTTACATCTTTGAAAGCTCGCCATATACCTTGCTGCATATGGATAGTATTATGCATTTCATAGTAAACTAATTAAGATTGCTATTACCAAATTTTTAAATTTTTAGAGGGTACAATCTGCGCTGCACCAACTGAAAACAACTGGTATCGCGCACAAGTGATATCAACATCAGAAGAGAATGACACATCTGTTGTAAAACTGGTTGACTTTGGCGGCTATCTGACTGTGGACAATGACCAACTGAAACAGATCCGCTCAGACTTTATGACATTACCTTTCCAGGCAACCGAAGCTATTCTTGCCTTTGTAAAACCATCAAATAATGGTGAGTTTGCATTAATATTGTTTATGTTATGCTAAAAATGAATAGGTTGAGCTTTAGCTATTTTGAAAACTATCAGTAAAACTTTAACAGAATCAAAGTCAGATTCAAAAAACGCAAACATTGGCGCTGATTTCCTTGTTCACAAAGTAAACAACATTTTTCTTTAGTGTATCTTTATCATTCTGTATGAGATTTGAGAAATTGAAACAGTAAGAGTAGTAAACATAAATTAAGTTTGTGAACAGTGGGATTGGGGCCATTGATTTTTGCCTATAACCTGTGTTGCATAATATTGCATCCCAAATATTAGCTGCATAACATTGTACAATTTAGTATACCAAAATGAGGTACGCAATTGTTCCAACCTACACACACCAAATCCATACTAATATTATAATGCGAAAGTAACTCTGTCTGTCTGTCTGTCTGTTACGCTTTCCCGCTTAAACCTCTCAACCGATTTTGATGAAATTTGGCACAGATAATCTTTAGACCCCGAGAAAGAACATAGGCTACCTTTTATCCCGGAAAAATTTGATGTTCCCGAGGGAAACCTAAAAAGCGCAATATAACCGAACTCCACGCGGGCGAAGCCGAGGGCGGAAAGCTAGTACATAATATAATGTTTTACACACCCTTAAATCAAAAAGGTCCCTAATTTAATTATGTACTATACTAGCTACATCGCGCGGTTCCACCCTCGTACGTTTCAATCCCGTGGGAATATCGGGATAAAAGTATCTTGTATTATTCCTGATTATAAACTATCCGTGTGCCAAACATCCAAATCCATTCAGTAGTTTTTGCGTGAAAGAGTTTAAGAATGAGAAAGTTTTTAAGAATGTATGTATGGCTGTTCTAAAGAACAGCCATACTTCTTCTTCTTCAGCCTATAGATGTCCACTGCTGGACAAAGGCCTCCCCCAAGGCTTTCCACGCCGACCGGTCTTGTACTGCCCGCATCCATCAGCTTCCCGCGACTTCACCAGGTCATCGGTCCACCTTGTTGATAGAGAACAAGGTGGACAAAAGAACAGCCATACATACATTCTTAAAAACTTTTGCATTTATAATAGTAGTAGGATGATTTCCACAATTAACTGCACATAATGGCACATGCACGGCAAAATTTGCCATTGACAGCCCCGCCTTGAATAAATAATAATAAATATGTATAATTAATATCATAATAAAATTCACCACACTTTGCTTTAGCCTGTAAATGCAGCTAAAACCAGCATTAGAAGAGCTGATAGAGTTAATTTACATTGTTTTGTTTTAGTAATTCTAAGTACACGCTCTGCTCTCCAGTATACATAAATTCATACGGAATTATGTCGAAATTATGTATACTGGTCATAATTGAGGAGGCAAATCACCATAGTATGCTGTTCCTTGACGAGGAGCATTGGAGCTCCTAGTCTATGTTTTCGTCTTGTTTGTCTACCTCCGAAAGTCTTCACTAGACCTTCATAACATTGTAACGCGACTGTCCATGATGAAACGAAAAAATAAAAAATCCGATTTCCAAAAAATAAAAAGACACTACAAAGTGAAAATAACTAATTTCGAAAGTCTGTGTATTTGTATTTTTTTGTATAATTATGTGTTCGTTTTTTAAACCGACGAAACTGATGAGCCACGTCCTCAAAGTGTTCTTAAACATCATACAGAACAGGGTAAGACTGAAATGTGACGAACAACTGGGCGACAGTCAATTCGGATTTTGCTCTGGTGAAGCTCATTTTGCCCTCAACATTCTCATACCAAAATGCAAGGATATGCAAACCGACGTAGTGTTGTGCTTCATAGTATAGTCTATTCTATTAATCGTGTCTAATCATAATCATATCCAAAATGCATTCGACCGGGTTAAGCACCAACATCTCCTGGGTATATTAACATATATTGGACAAGGACGTCAGGATTATCCGTATTCTGTACGAGAACCAAGTAGCTGCAGAGTTGAAAATGAGGAGAATGAGGAAATCAAGATCTGTCGTGGGGTTCGACAAGGCTGTGTTATGTCTCCATTGCTCTTCAATATTTATTCCAAGACAGTGATGTTGGGAAGCTCTGTAAGGTCTAGAAGCCAGAGTGGCAAGGTCGTTAATAACCTGCGTATTGCGAACGACACTGTTCTCGTTGTATCCTCTGAATAAAACTTGCAAACCATTGTAAATAGTCAAGTCAATGAGTGCAGCGAGAAGGCACGTCTGTCGATAAACATCAGCAAAATTAAATTCATGGTGGTTTCTAGAAACCCAGACTTACACCCTAGCATATCGGTGGCAAAAAAACCACTTGAGCAGGCACGACAGTACAAGTATCTCGGTGCTTGGGTAAATGAAGCGTGGGAGTCCGACCAAGAAATTAAGACCCGGATAGAACTTTCCCGAGCATCTTTTAACGAAATGAAGTTCTGCAACGTAAAGCTCCGAGTCAGGTTACTGATGTGCCACGTATCGCCTGTCGTCATGTAAAGTTAACGATTGTTTAACCATACATTTTAGATAATAATAAATTGTTTATTTCTCAGATTTGTACATAACTTTTAAAATAATTTACTTAAGTCTAAATAGCACTGATGTATAATTTGCCTGAATTTACCTGTGCTTCAGGCGCAAAAGTGCTTATTATAAATTTTTATTTTGCAATAAATTAACAAATAAAATTAGTACGTAAAAATGTAGGACACAACGGAAGTATACATTGTTATTATTAGTATCCTATTGCTTACATAGTACATATTATTAATATACCTATTGATTATTTCTAAAATGTATTTATTCTTCATATTATCAAATTATAAATATTTAATACTCTATTTTTAATCTCTTGTATAAAAAGGGCCCTAATTTGTGTGTAAATGCATATTTAAAGTTTTGTTAATTATATTAGCGTTGTAAGTAAGCGCAGCATGCTGATTTAGTGTTATGTGCAGTATATAAATTTGCTGAATTGACAAAACTTTGCGGGATTTAAATAACTGAAAGGTAGAGAAAAGGAAAAGCAGAGAATTTGCTACTTTTAGAACAGCTCTTTGTGCACATTCGAGGGAGAGAAGATTTTGATGTTCCGCCCCATGAAGTTATTCAATACTGAAGTATAGATATAGATTTTAGGCACTTTGTTTCAAGGATCCTAGGACAGGTACTAAAAGTGATAGACGGTTTGTTACAGTGGTGTGCGTATAAATGAGAATCATTTGTTTTGTTATCAACATTGCGCATAGTGAAATGACTATATATTGTTTTCTCAGCATTCAGTGTTAATAGATTACAACGTGGCCAGTTAAGAAACTTTAATCATCGTTTATAAATAAACTCCTTAAACACGGTGGTGTTTATTCATAAACGACGATTAAAGTTAAGTTACGTTAAAAGGTCAAAAATGTATGGTTAAAAAATCGCTAATCTTTTATGAATAAAGGGGTAGCATACGAAGAATCGTAAGCGCGGCAACTTCAAATCGATCACGTACCGCATGCATTTCGTGAGCTTGTCCCGAGGCGAGGCGATTAGTACGTTAACATTTCGATTAAAGCTCGTTGCAGTAAGAAGTTTCATAGAAATAATACTGTACAGCTCGAGTTGATACTGTGAAGATCCCTTTCAGAATTGATGTGTGTTTCTACCTTTATTTTTATTTTTGTGATTATGTGTCTAATATAATATTTTGTTCTATATTGTAATAGACACAGAGTGGAGCGGCGAAGCTCTCCGCATCATGGCCGGACTTACGGCGGGACAGATGTTACATGCGCAAATAGCCGGTTATGACGAGGCCGGCCTCCCGCTCGTACATCTCTACCTCACAATACACCCTGAGGTGAGCCAATATTTCCAACATTCTGAATAATAAGTGAACTAGATGACATATTATTTCGTTACATAATTTCATTTGAAAAAAAAAAGTTGGCTTGTGTTCAATCGTTTTTTTTTTTTTTTTATTTCAGCAAGTAATATTCCTAAATAGAGAATTAGTGGACCGTGGCCTTGCGGAATGGGATATTCCGCCCGATTCGTGAGCGCGGCGCAAAAGGGCCTGCAGAACACGCCGCACCAGCCGGCTTCACTACTTGCGTGTATTGTAATGACGCTGATTAGTTTTATGGTGTTGCATTTTGTTTGACACAATGTACATAATTTTTACATTTGAGACTATGTATAATCTTTGCTGGCTACTGAAGAGAAAAGAGCTAGGTCTCTTATTGTGAGTTTTTACTTTTAGTCTCACATTATTTTTATGACTTGTGACACGTAGCTTAAATTTAATAAATGTTTCCCTTCTATTACCTATTTCTGTTCTTAATTATGTTTAAGTTTTAATAATAGATACAATGTTGAGGCGTTTAATGTTCATTTTGTGATTACCATCCAGTCTATTTGTAAAACAATTTATATAATCTCCGATCTCTAAACAATAGATTGTCTAAACACAAGATAAACATAAAATACATTACGCTTATAAAAGAACTACATATATAAATCGTAGAATTTATGCTACATTGTTACGTAGATAATTTTAAGAATGTTCTTATTGGATTTATAGTACCTTAAAAGGGGTAAAAATAGCAAGGTTGACAATGAAAAGTTCACAATGCTCATTATAACCAAGACCATTTACTTTGCCTTGTGCAGTAATAAATAGCAGCATTCATATTAAAATTCTGTATGTTTGTTGTAAACTATTCCAATGATAATTCGGCTCTATGCCAAATAAAATGTGCCTTTAAATTTCTGCAGCTAAATTACTTCCGATTTGTTGCAACAAATGTATTTACATGAAATATTATTTGTCACAAGTATAGTGATTTATTGTTTTAGTTCATTCATTTAAATACAGAATTGGTTGTGACGAAATAGTATTTTATGAATATTTCTTAAAATGGTGAATCTTACTCCCAATTGTTTACTATTTGCGGAAGACTGAAAATGTATAGTTATGTACAGTTAATGCTATGTGTAAAATATGTGTAAAAAAAGTACAATATTGTGTGCCCGACTACTGGTATGATGGATTTGAGTTTACTTGTTTTTCATTCAGTTCTTTGACAAGATGGCTAGAATAGTGCAGTGCACTTTGCCACAATAGGGTATTTTACTAAAAAAGACTAATTAGTCCGTCAGACAGATTTCCAAAAAATACTTGACACGTATATTTTATTTTTTCATATCAACAAAAATTGACAAATATAAAAGGCATCAAAGATCAGGAGTGCTGGCTGGTGACGTCACTGGTCGCTAAAAAGTGTACCGTCCAGTGACGTCACACGAGTTTTCAACGAGCTGTGTCGTCTTCATTTTTTGTTTGGTATATGAAAAAAGAAAAATACGTGTCTACTATTTTTTTTTTTTTTTTTGAAATCTGTCTGACGGACTAATTAGTTTTTTCTAGTCAAATACCCTATTATTTGAATTTCTTTCAGATTATGATAATATACATACACTACACTGCATTTTCTAAACAGCTTGTTGAAATAAGATGAGTTTTGAAGTCTGTATTTGTATTTCTTTTCTTTCAGAAGGCACTAAAGAATCGGCATTAGCATTCATGTTAAACCGAGGACTAACGCTAATGAAGCTTTTTGGTAACTCTTTAAAACTGTTGACTTATAATGAGCACATTGATCATCCTGACGTATCATAGGTAGTTTTATCAGTGTACATAATAGATTTAGTGTGATAAAGCAATTTGATATTTCATTGTTGTAGTAAATCCAGTATTTTAATACTTATGTTGAGAAATAGTGTTGGTTTTTAGTGGTGTCTTGTATGAGTATGCATATTATGTAGTAAATTTTGATATAGAGCTCGAGCGAAAACGTTAAATTTCAATGCTTTTAGATTTCAAACAATTTCTATTCACAAGATTTAAACAGTCTTGTACCCTGGTCAATTAATTTTGAAAAAATGATAGTTGATCCTTAGTGGCATCTTTGTGAACTAAAACCTTTCTAAATCAAACTCTTGTAATATCTAAGTTACAATCGTATACAATATTTTAGAAACAAACACCCCAAGTTTTCGTCTCGATCTATTTTATTTTAAGCTTTTCTGGGAAGATTAGTATCTAAGTTAATTTTGTCTCCATTTTTACAGCTACGAGTTTGCTGATATTAGATTACTATATGTGACACCAAGCTAATTGGACAAATCATTTTCTTCCATCTTTTACCTTAGTTATGATGATCAGTCTGTGTAAGTACTTACTGGTTATACAAACGGATGGTTTGCATTTTGTTTACTTCACTGTGTATATAATAACTAATATATGTATAGTGGTTAATTTAATACATTGTTTTAAAAATATTAAAGTATTTTTATTGTCCTGTAACCCTTGTGCTCGATGATATTACCCATATCCTATAATTGCAAATAAAAAACATAATCGCACATTGTAGAACTGAATCTTTAAAAAACATTTTACAAAAAAAAAAAAAAAACAACTGACTTCCAAAAAATACGCTACAAAGTGAAAAATAACTAATTTCGGAAGTCTGTGGCAAAAACGAATACACATGTTCGCCATCATGGTATTGTTACGAATGGACCTTATGTCGATGGCATTACTTGAGTTCAAAGATAAAGAACAGTGGCAATGTAATTAAAACGACTTGGAAAATTATTAATAGTGAAACGGGAAGGTCCAGTGATAGAAATACTGACTATAGCCTATCTATTAATGACAACATAATTAAATCAGACTCGCAAGTCTCTGAGGCATTTGAAAATTTCTTTTCGGATATTCCTGTTTATACTAAATCCCTAAACTCATCACCTTCTGTTGCGGAGTCTTTGCTTAAAGAAAATGTTAATGTTTGTGGTTCGGAGTTTCATTTTGAACATGTTATCAGTAGAGATATAATTAAAAT
Source organism: Sesamia nonagrioides (assembly GCA_017933935.1). Taxonomy (NCBI): domain Eukaryota; kingdom Metazoa; phylum Arthropoda; class Insecta; order Lepidoptera; family Noctuidae; genus Sesamia; species Sesamia nonagrioides. Next base: position 14,518 of record JADWQK010001912.1, read on the forward strand.
CTTTCACACTCTGAATGTAAAAAAGACTGCTGACCTATGGGGTCATTCGGTGGAAGTTGCTAAGTCTATTATTGATATTGTGGCACCCACTCTAGCTGTTATCTTTAATGCTTGTATTGACTGTGAAGAGTTTCCTGATCTCATGAAAAATAGTAAAATAATACCTTTGTTTAAATCTGGTAGTACATCAGACCCCACAAATTATAGACCTATTTCTGTACTACCTACCTTTAGTAAAAATTTTGAGAAATTAATTTTAAACCAAATGCTAAATTTTTTTAATAAACATAAATTATTACATAGCAAACAGTTCGGTTTTACAAGGGGTCGTTCAACTACTGATGCCGGTGTTGAACTTATAGGTCATATATATAATGAGTGCAAAGAGGAGTTAATAAATGCTTTGGAGGCTGCGATTCGGGAATATCGTTTCACCCCGGCAGAACTAAGACCACGCCTGCCACGTTTGCCCATGCATAACAGAAATAGGGCACTGATGGCTGCCCTGGATGCGCAGTTATCAGATTATTTTGATACCTGCGAGGACCTCACTGATACTCATTCAATCCTGTACTGCGCAGCTGTAGCAGCTTGTCGTGTAGCTCATGTCAAATTTCCCAGTGACTCTAGAGCTACACGACCTAAACCAGTAGTACCAGCTTGGCAGCACAGGATTGAACGTCGTATTGGTGGGGCCAGAGCACTCATCGGTAAACTAATCTGCTTCAGGGAGGGTAATACTCGTCCCAGAGTGATGCGCTTTGTGAGGCGGGCATTTGCAGGTACAAATATCAGCCCACAAAATTATATGGCCCGTGTCACGGAGCGCATCGACTTCCTGAAGCAGAAAGTGTATTAATGGGCGAACCGTATTAGAAGATACAAACGACGAGTGGAACGGTACACCCAGAATCGCACCTTCCAAAGCAATGAAAGGTGGATTTATAGGGACTGGGAACGACCAGAACAAGGTGTGACTGACACGTGCCTACCGGATGATGATGCCATGTGTTCATTTTGGCGCAATATCTGGTCGGTACCTGTCAGTCACACTGAAGGTGACTGGGCCCGGGATGTCGAGAGAGCCTGCGATCCAATACCTGAAATGGGGGCTATCACCATCTGCCCCCAAGATGTAGCTTGTGCAGTCCGTCCGTTACCTAACTGGAAGTCTCCAGGACCGGACGGGCTGCATAACTTTTGGATAAAATAGTTTCCAAGGTCGCACGCTCGCTTGGCATCTCAATTCCAGACTGCTTTGGTGTCTGGTTCGTTACCTCAGTTCCTAACTACTGGAATAACCCACCTGCTCCATAAATCAGGTAGCACCGCGGAACCCAAAAATTATAGGCCGATCACCTGTTTACCGACAGTCTATAAAGTTCTTACATCCATTTTGAAAACTAAAATTAACAAACATATTGACAGCAACTCTATCATGTCTGCCTCTCAAAATGGATGTAAGGGCGGGTCCCGCGGTACTAAGGAGCTACTCCTTATTGATATGGCCATTAGCCAACAGGTTCGTCGTTCCCGAAAGGATCTGTCGACATGTTGGATAGATTATAGGAAGGCCTATGACTCAGTCCCACATACATGGCTCATGCGGGTGCTGGAGTTGTATAAAGTGGATGCACCTCTGCGCACCTTCCTGATGTCGTGTATGAAGACATGGAGGACAGTCCTTCGCTATCCAGGATGTCGAAATATTCAGAGGAATAGCGAACCGATACGGATCGAGCGAGGAATATTTCAGGGCGATAGTTTGAGTCCACTTTGGTTTTGCTTAGCATTGAATCCTATCGGTTGAGGAGAGGTGGTCAGGTTATATCGCACCTCCTCTACATGGATGACCTGAAACTTTTTGCTCCCAACAATTCACAACTGAGGGAGCTACTGAAAATTACTGAAACTTTCAGTAGCTCCATCAGGATGGAATTTGGTGTGGACAAATGTGCGGTCATGCATGTAAAGCGAGGAGAGATTATGGAATCCGTGGGAACCCAACCCACTGATTCCATAAACCTTAGAGCCCTCTCCGCTTCCGAAACCTATAAGTATTTGGGTATGTCGGAAGCGTTGGGTATCAATGTTACTGACATGAAGCAATCGTTGAAAGAACGCTTCTTTGGCCGCCTGAAAAAGTACTTAATAGTCTTCTATCAGGCGGAAACAAGGTGCGCGCTTTCAACGGTTGGGTCATGCCGGTATTGATGTACTCTTTCGGCATACTCAAATGGACTCAAACTGAACTTGACGCCCTGGATCAGAGGGTCCGTACGCTGCTGACTGCAAATCGATTGCATCACCCACGGTCATCGGTTATGAGGCTGTATATCCCGCGAAAATGTGGAGGTCGTGGCTTTTTAAACGCCAAGAACCTCCACAATCGCGAGGTATGCAGTCTCAGGGACTATTTCCTAGTAACCGACGTGGGGATGCATCGAGATGTGGTCGCGGCTGACAAGGGCCTCACTCCGCTCTCCTTGGCTAAAGAGAACTGGCGTAAACCAGTAGTGCTTGACACAAATGATCGCATGGAGGTATGGAAGAGCAAAGAGCTTCACGGACGCTTTTTCCGAGCCCTACACGGGCCCGATGTTGATTTTCAAGCGTCTGTAGCCTGGCTACGTTTCGGTGACCTCTTTGGGAAACCGAAGGTTTTGTCTTTGCAATTATGGACGAAGTTATGATGACGAACAATTACCGGAGATTTATTGTGAAAGACGGCACAGTTGACATCTGTCGGGCATGTCACCGGCCGGGGGAATCAATAAGGCATATTATCTCCGGGTGTTCTCGTCTAGCTAACGGAGAGTACTTGCATAGACACAACCTTGTAGCCAGGATCATTCATCAGCAACTTGCTCTTAAATACAACCTTGTGGAATCGGAGGTGCCGTACTACAGGTATACGCCCGACCCAGTTCTCGAAAATGGCTATATCACATTGTACTGGGATCTATCCATCATCACTGACAGGACTATTGTTGCCAATAAGCCTGATATAGTGATGGTGGATCGATCAGAGCGGCGTGCAATGATTGTTGACATAACCATCCCGCATGATGAGAACCTCGTGAAAGCCAAGAAAGATAAACAAATCAAGTATCTTGACTTGGCTCACGAGGTTGTCGACATGTGGGAGGTGGATTCAGCAATCATTGTACTGATAGTCGTGACAGCCAATGGCTTAATAGCCAAGAGCCTCGACCAACACCTCAGGAGGCTCTCGTTAGGCAGCTGGATCAAGGGCTTGATTCAGCAAGCGGTACTGCTGGACACGGCTCGCATCGTCAGGAAGTTCCTCTCTCTGGAGCCCTGACCGCCGGTAGCTTGGACCCTGTTCCCGATACCGGTGGGCTATTTTTTATATTTTTAAATGTTTTTTATGTATTTTTTATGTAGAAATATTTAAAAATGTAATTTATATGTATATACAATAAAATAAAGGAATAATAATAATAAATTTATTTACTCAAAGAGACAGACTGTAGTAGGTACACATGGTTAAAAAAGTTTCTTACAAAATATGTTAGATGGTCTACAATCGAGTGGGTGAAGCACTGTTCCCCTAGCTAGGTTACAGAATAACCTGTGTTAAGGAGAAGCAGTCTCGTTCCTTTATGCCTATGGTACAGGTATATAACATAATATTGTATAGTACTTGTGCTGACACTACTATTTTAACAGTTAAGTATTGTGAGTAAATACTACTTTTAAATTGTATAAAAATTTTGCTTAAATTATTAAATGCAGGTGTATTATGTAAATGAATGTGGATGTGTGTAAGTTGTATGTGTGCGTGTATGGGTGTAAGTGGTACGTGTGTGTAGGTATGCATGTGTGGTGTGTGTACAGCTCAGAGCAATACTTATTTTGTTATGTGAATATTTTTTCGGTTGCATCATAAGACAGATCCTGAAGGTATAGTCGGACATATTTTTTACAATTATGATATGATAAACTGTAAATCTGTATCTTCTTGCTTATTTTATTATAAAGATACGGACCCAAATAATAAAAGAATAGTGAATATTGCATCCTTCAGAATAGTATTGTATGACATTACTACTGTGTCCATTTACTTGCAACTACATTAGCAACTTTGTTCAGTTCAGTATTCTGAAAATCTTGTTTTATACTTTTCTAGCGTCGTTTTTTGTCGTAGTTGGGTTTTAGCTTTTTTACTTTTTATTATTCATACGAATATTTTCACCGGATCGAGAGTTATGCTGGTGAAACCGCGGGGGGCTACTATTCTCCTATAAACGCATTTCAGAAAAAGAACATGCTACTGAACTACTATTTTATTACCCGACTACGGCAAAGCAAAAGGAGGGTTATGATTTTGACAGGCTATGTATGTATGTATGTATGTATGTTCATCTGTTCCCTCGTAACTTCTGAACTACTTATTCGAATTCGATAAATGACATATCATTAGAAGCGTCTTAATTGTCCGCTGGTTATAGGCTATATGGAGTTTCACAAAATCTAATGTGGCGCCCTCTAGCGGACAAAATATACAGAGTAAAAAAAAAAAGTTAAGATAAATATGCCGTGTTTGGTATCATTTGAAAGGGCTTTACTTGTACATTTAGAATATATATATATTACTAGCATTTGCTTGTGACTTTACCTGTATTCATGGGCTGATTGCATATAATTCACATCTTTTCGTTCATAGATAGCTTCTTTACTACTTATCAGAATAAGACCACTGCAGAACTATTATAAGGGCCTTGATATTCTGTTGGTTATGAGCTATAAAGCTTGTCACCAAATTTAGTATTACGCCCTCTAGCGGACAAAAAGTTCTATGTTAATACAAAATTGAAATAAATATACCGTATTTGGTATCATCTGAAAGAGCTTCACGAGTACTTTATGTTTGTACATAATCCCTAGTAATGCTTCGTAGAAATTTGAATGTAAACCAGGGTTTGGTAAACGGAGCGATGGGAGTGGTGAAGGCCTTCGAATGGCCTGCTCTTCGGCGCGATCAGTTGGAACAGGAGAACAGCCAAGCGCTGTTCTCATACAATTTGACGACGCATCCATAAAAGCAAATATTAACGGACTTATCAAAATCGAGCCTTGCCTCACTGAATTTGACGGCTTGAGTGGTTCTGGGCAAATTAAGCGTAAAATGCTCCCGCTGATTCTTTCTTGGGTTGTACTGTACATAAATTACAAGGTAGTACTCTAGATAAAAAAGTTACAGATCTAGGAAAGTCATTGTTTGCTAAAGGACAGGCCTATGTCGCTCTCAGTAGAGTTAAAACCATAGAGGGTTATTTATAAGTGCATTGGATCATAATAAATTACTTAAAAATCCACATGATAGTCGATCGTTAGCAGAATTAGATAGATTAAGAAATCTTCCCAGGTCCTCTTAATATATGTTTTTTTTAAATAATTATAAACTAGCGCTTGACTGCAATCCCGCCTGATGGTAAGCAGTGACGCAATCGTTGATGGTAAAGCGCACTAGTTTATTAAGCCTATTCACTTAAAAAAAACTTAGGAATAGCAAGGATGACGGCAGTTGAGCCAGGTGATGCAATGTTAAACCCAAGACCAACACGACCAACGATGCTGCGCCAGAGGGAGATTGATCTGGAGACTCTCCACGACCAAACTCTCGACACAACAATATTTGGCGCATCGTACTCGCCACACAACGCAACACAACTGCTCAGACGCGTCCTCCCTACAGCTTCACCAGACATCATGCTGGAACACGACGAATCGCTTAGCGGCAAGACTTTGTCTGGTGGGTAGTAACTTCTGCCGGCAGCCGATGTTTTGGCCTACCACCGTTAGAAAACCATCCAATCTATTTATACTAACGACCTCATCCACTAATTCATGACCCATTCGGTGCCATCGACGCAAATGTGCGTCGCTACTACGAAAAACTGGGAGCTTCATACGCGGAAACCGTTGCTATACGCGCTACGATCCAAAAGCTACGAAATGGTAAAATAGGACATCTCTACATATTACTATACGCCGATACATAAGTCAAAAGAGATGTCGTATGTTAACTACCTAGTGTTTAGTTCGTCAATTTAACTTTTGTTAATATTATGCGCCACAAATACACTTTAACACCAAAATAGTACAAATAATAAAAAGTAAAAAAAACTAAAACCCAACTACGACAAAAAACGACGCTGAAAATGTATAAAACAAGATTTTCAGAATACTGAACTGAACAAAGTTGCTAATGTCGTTGCAAGTAAATGGACACAGTAGACTCTACCAAGATGCCTTCGTTGTAAATTGACAATAATGTATTACAATACTATTCTGAAGTATGCAATATTCATTATGTAGAGATAAATTTTCATGTTTGGAAAGGCGTAGTCACACGTTACATATACCTATCTACCTACTTTGATAACGTGTGACTGCGGTTTTCCAAACATGAAAATTTTATAATTAAGATATCTATGTTTAGGTTAAGGTATATTATTTATCAATTTAATTTATTATCACAAGGATAACAATGGCAAAATTAAGATCTGAATACAAAGGTGCCGCTTATTTCTTAAGAAATTTCTTCCAGCAGACCTGCGAATGAAGAAGTAAAACAGGAATTTTCCTCGTTATAAAGTATATGCTATTTCATTATCTATACTAATATATAAAGCTGAAGAGTTTGTTTGTTTGTTTGAACGCGCTAATCTCAGGAACTACGGGTCTGATTAGAAAAATTCTTTTTGTGTTGAATAGCCCATTAATCCAGGAATGCTTTAGGCTATAATAACATCACGCTGCGACCAATAAGAGCAGAGCATAACTAATTCCACGCGAACGAAGTCGCTGGCGGCCGCTAGTAAACTATATGTGCGCCAAATTTCATCCAAATCCGTTTAGAAGATTTTGCGTGAAAGAGTAACAACTATTCATCCATCCACAGTCACAAACTTTCGCATTTATAATATGAGTAGGGATGATATAGAAAAATTCTATTTGGCTTTTAAGATAATGATTTAAACATTCGGCTTTATTCACAGAAATCGTAATAACAAGTCAAACTGACTTGACTTGTTATTACGATTTCTGTGGCTTTACAGTCAATAAACTTTACTAAAACTTTTAACATTCACAAAATGATGCACATCAATGGCGCGGAGCCCTGTGACTGATGTCAGACGACTCTACAAAAGAAAAGGGCCGTGCGTCAAATATTTTAAAAGGTGCCGTCTAGAATCTAGAAGCTTCAACTTGACCTCTATGGCCGGGCGGAACAGTTCCTAAAAGGTTCGCGTTATATGTTTATTACTAGCGGAGACGGAACGAAGTCGAGGGCGGGCGACTTCGTTCGCATGAAGTTTATTTGAACATTTTATTTTAACCCCGAAATAGTCGATTTCTATAGATACATTATTACACTTCTTCTCATCATCATCATCTCAGCGTTAATCCCAGTCGCATCCGAAACTTTTTCAGCTTTGGAGTCTGGGGTCCGCTTTACCAGTCTAACTGCTCATTTGGCTAAACTTCCATATTTTCCGTTAAGCGACTGCCGTCTGACCTCCACAACCCGAAGGCGATATCGAAGCATTGCAGTTAGACCAATTGTTGGACTTTTGAGGGCTCCAACAACCCGTAACGACTGCCACTAGATGTTCGTATGGCAACCGGGACCAACGGCTTAACGTGATTTCCGAGGCACGACCAGACCAGTGCAAATATTCATATTCATGCATACAAATATTTGCACTGCGCGGGGATCGAACCCGCGCCTCTTTGCGCAACGACCGCGTTCGCTACCGCTACGCCACGGAGGCTGTCAACGCCACGCCATTATTACACTTCTTCCATTACACATAAATTTCAATTCTCTTACTTCGAAACCATAGGACTTTCATACAAACATCCTAACTCCTTTTTTACCGCCTTAAGAAATGATTTTCGAAAACTTTCTGGTTTAATTGGCTATCCAACGCATAAAGAATTTTTCAAGACCAGTCACATCGGATCGGACATCAGACCATTAGTTCCTGAGATTTGCCGTTCAAACAAACAGACTCTTCAGCTCTATACATATAAGTATAGATTACTATTTTTTCATTATCATCAGTTGCCGTAACGTACCCTACCTTTTAGCCTATGTTGGGATCGTCTTCCAGTCTAACCGCAAGCAGAATGAAGCAGCTGAATCATCATCATGCAGCTTTTAATCATCGTACTGCCAGGGGACCCATGTCTCCTCTCATACAGAGGTGGTGGTGATTATGCTTAATCCTTCTCTGTATGAGAGGAGACCTGTGCCCAAGTAGCTGAGTACCAGTATTTTATATGGAACGATTTCCTATCTGACCATACAACCCAAGTAGTTGTTAAAATGGTATTTTTTATCACCTTTTATTTACAAAATATTGTAATCCGGTCTTTAAACAATGTTACACTAAGACATAAAATTTCAAAACATCCCCTAATAAAAATTTTACCTTAAATTTATGCGCGAACGTAGGTTGTCGTATCCGCAACACAACCCATTTCACTCCATTACCCTTACAAGTATCGACTAAAATAGCTCACGTGTACTTTGAAGACATCTTCTTTAATATAGTATATTAAATTTCTAAATATATCCGTATTGTCTCGAGTTGGTACGGGAATAGGTTATAAGCAAAATCAGAATATAATTTTATCACTTCTGGGAAAAAGGCATTCTCTCATAACGTCTTCTAGGAGACGGCGGTTTCTTCACGCAGTTTTCCTTCACCAAACTATGACAATTTGTAAGATGGGCCGTTATCAAATGACAAAGTATGACTATATCTACACTTGTATATCTATATGACTATATCTACACACATATCTCTTTAATTAAAAGTTGCTTCCAGCTAAGAAACGTTTTCGGGCATATTTTCATCCTTTGTGAGATATAATCGCGACAATGGGTCGTAGTAGAGAAATGTTACTTGTAGTGGACTGTATACAGAAACAGATAGACGCTCTAGAAATGTGGTGTTGGAGAAGAATGCTTGGGGTATCATGGACCGAGTTTTGAACGAACGTTTCTATACTCTAAGAACTCGGTATCACACAGCGACTTTCAGAATTAGTACAGTCCCGTATACTACTCGGATTTTTCGGTCACATGTCAAGGCGCAATAATAACTCCGTAGAACGTTTGGTCGTCCAGGACAGACCTCGTGGAAGGTCACCGATGAGATGGACTGACCAAAACAAGTCAGCAGTGGGGGACCTGTTAATGAATGCTCCAGACTGTCATCCAACAGGGATAGATGGAGAAAGATCGTGCGGCGTGCGGCGTCGACATCAACGTCTCGAATTCAGTCATAGTCACCATGTTCTGTCAAGAGCGTAAAGAAGAAGAAAAGGACTATATAACATGTAATAACGAACCTATTAGAAATCAGATTTACACACACACACACACGATTCAGCCAGTCAGTAACAGTCGATTAGGAAAATGGTTGAAGGTATAAGCGCAGATGTGCGTTATGAAGGACAGCGGCTGGTTACTGTCGCCACCGCATAGCGATGTTGCATTATTTATTTTGCATTTATTTATTTTGCATTACCATAATTTAGAGCATCTGAACTACATATGTAGAAAAAAAATCGGTATTGAAAAGTATTGCGGTATGTATGTAATGCGACTATTCAAAAATATTTCATAAAAATAAAAAGTATCATGTTGAAACAACCGTAAAATAGAACTAGAACAATATTTTTCATCATATAGTTCTCATAAGTTTGTGCATTAGCTTTTTATATACACATAATATACTATAATAGAGGGAATTTAACAATAATAATACGTTACAAATTTCCACCGAGCCCTGCATTCATATTGCAACTACCACTACCTATAACAATATTAATTATATTTTGGTCGATCAATTTAGCTAACAATTGACCATAGTGCATCGCATTTGGTAACGTGTTTGACATTTCCAAATACGATGCACTATTGTCAATTACCCAAAAGTTGCTTCCTACTGCGGTTTAAAAAGGAGAAACCCGCTTGGACTCCATACATTTAGACTCCAGTATTTTATTTTATTAAAGCAGTGTCCCTTTGAAACGAACTACAGAAATACATTTGTTTACACACTTATCAACTGTTTTCTGGGTATTCAAATATTTTTGATTAGTATCAACCATTCAAAACTTGTGTCAGTTGTAATGAAGCTTTCGAGTTGTGTGATACCCGTAGCAGTTGGAAATTAAACGAACCCGCGCGGGGAATAGTTACTATGCAGCTTCGAAAACATAGGCATTGTGTTTGTGTCATACACGTATATGTTTTTACGCTTTGTGTAATGTTGCGAAAAAACACGCGCATACACACATTCACAAATGTTGGTGCTAACACTTTTCTTATTAAGAATTCCATAAATGTTCAACCTTAGACTTGAACGAAGTATACAAAATTATCATGTAAAAGTAATTTTTCTCACCGACATTCAATTAAAACGAAAATGTATTTAATTTCCTTTTCCCATTTAACTTCCTACCAAGAGTTTCGGAAACGTTTTTGTTTTAAATTCAAGAGAAAATGAAGGAAGATGTTTATCATTTTCGGGGTATAAAGGTCGAATCAGTTTTTATTGAGGCCGCGTTTCCTGATACAAGAAAACAAGGATTGTTTTAAAATCTGAAATACCTTTTATTTATTCAAAATTCCCGAATTTTTTTAACATTTACTTAAAAGAACATCAAGCTTAAAATCCCTGAAAGGAAATACAGAGCTGTATCCTTTTGTACTGAACAATCACATTTCACCAGTCATGTTTACGAGTAAGTCTTTTATAATAAGGCAAAAGCTAAAGAAACCCTGGCGCGAAAACCTAATAACACTAAACCCGACTTGCCAAAACCGCTCAGATAGAGCTAACTGAGCGATTCTGAGTCCGAAAGTAGGTCTAGTGACCAATGACACAGTAATTATTTTTCAAGATACTTTAATTTATATTTAATCAGATATTAGAAGATCGAATCAGTTTTTATTGAGGCCGCGTTTCCTGATACAAGAAAACAGGGACTGTTTTAAAATTCTGCAATACCTTATATTTATTTAAAAATCTTCTGATTTTTTTTAACATTTACTTATAATACCATCGAGTTTATAATCCCTGAAGGGAAACACACAGTTGTATCCCTTTGTACTGAACAATCACATTTCACCAGTCATTTTTACGAGTAAGTCTTTTATAATAAGGCAAAAGCTAAAGAAACCTTGGCGCGAAACACTTATAAACCCGACTAGAAAACAAAAACCAGAACCGCTCAGTTAGAGCTAACTGAGCAATTCTAGTACGAAGGCTCAGAGTCACACAAAGGGCAATGGAAAGAGCTATGCTCGGAGTTTCTCTGCGTGATCGAATCAGAAATGACGAGATCCGCAGAAGAACCAACGTCACCGACGTAGCTCTTCGAGTAGCTAAAATTAAGTGGCAGTGGGCAGGGCAGGGACATTGCTCGTAGGACGTATGGCCAATGGGGCAGTAAGGTTCTGGAATGGCGGCCTCGTACCGGAAGACGCAGCGTAAGGAGGGCCCCAACAAGGTGGACCGATGACCTGGTGAAGGTTGCGGGAAGCCGATGGATTCGGGCATCACAAGACCGGTCATCGTGGAAAGCCTTGGGGGAGGCCTTTGTCCAGCAGTGGATATCTATAGGCTGAAGAAGAAGAAGACGAGCGATTCTGAGTGCGAGAGTAAGTCTAGTGACCAACGACGCAGTAATTATCTTTCAAGTTATTTAAATTAATATTTAATCATGTATTAGACCTACTAATGACCGCTACCGATATACTAGAGATTAAAATATAAATACCCGTATAAATATTCTCGGTGGTAGGCCATAACATCAGCTGCTGACAGAAGTTACCACCCACCAGACAAAGTCTTGCCATAAAGCGATTCGTCGTGTTCCGGCATGATGTCTGAGTGAAGCCGTAGGGAGGACGGGTCTGAGCAGTTGTGTTGCGATGTGTGCCGGGTACGTGCGTCAAATGTTGTTTGCCGGGAGTTTGGTCGTGGAGGGTCTTCCGTGTCCCTCTGGCGCAGCATCGTTGGTCATGTTATTGGGTGCAAATTGCCACCTCGCTCAACTGCCGTCTTCCTTCCTATTCACTAAGGTTTTTTAAGTGAATGGGCTTAATAAACTAGCGCACTTTACTATCAACGATTGCATCACTGCTTACCATCAGATTGCAGTCAAGCGTTAGTTTATAATTATTAAAAAAGAACCCATAAGTATCCTCCCGTGGGTGTCGTAACAGCCGACTAAGGGAACTCTCACCTGGGAAGCGGCCAGTAGCGCTTCTCCTGTGGAATAACAAAATACTGCAATCCCCAACCCGCCTGCCAAGCGTGGGGATTATGATAATGCCCTCCAATGGAATGAACCCCGTGGGGGAGGCCTTTGTCCAGCAGTGGACCTCTATAGGCTGAGAAGGAGAAGAATAAGAAGAAAATATATCTGGATTTTATAGTTTACAATGGGACTCAAACATAATTTATATAACTGGGTTTGGGTACTATACGCACACCTACCCAACCTTTTTAGGTATAAGAGGCGTGAAGTTGTATTTATGTATAATAAGTTATTAATAGCCTGAGTATCTTAGTAGCTTTTTGACTGTCATCCTGTCATTGTCGTAAATTAATTCTCAAATGAAATTGTCATTTTAATAATACGTCCTAAGTGACAATATTAAAACTCATTTTAAAATGGCTGAACACTTGAAGACATCTCTGGGAGTATTATTAATTTCACGAAAATTATTATGTGCTCGATTTAATTAGTTTTGGAACACATCATATTATTGTTTTGATTTTGTTTATGAGTAAATATTTATTTTCTGGAAATAATTTACTAACTACTAAGTATAGCCCTCATATCTTATATTGTTTTATTACAATTAATCCTCACATCTAGAATAGCTATTCTGTGTATCAAGAACATGTTTGCACCTCATTCTCTCCTCATCAATCCTTTAAAGGCCTCTAAGCATTTATCATCACACTTGGACCCTCAGGAGCCGACCAAAAAGAAACAGAGTGAGAAAGACAGCCAAGCATAAGCATAATGAAAATGCTTGTGCAGCATTAAGTTCCACAGATCACAACTGACACAGCTGTCAATTCCACAGATTAGTACTTGCTAACCCACAAACAAAATCTTCAGCTTTTATTAATCTATACTAATATATAAAGCTGAAGATTTTGTTTGTTTATTTGAACGCGCTAATCTCAGGAACTACTGGTTCGATTTAAAAAATTCTTTTTGCGTTGGATAGCCCCTTAATCCAAGGCTTTGGGCTATATAACATCGCCCTGTGACCAATAGGAGCGGAGCATATCGAAACCTACGCGGGCGAAACCACGTGGCGCAGTTAGTTAATATATATGACGACGTCAGCGACGGCGGAGTGATAGGGTCATTAGCATCTTGCTGTGGTGGTAAGGGCTAAAATATACCCTCCAATCCTGACAATAACAATTTAAATAGGCACACAGTTTGGGCCGGTGAAATAAGCCGACAGTTTCACCCCGGAGAAGTGCCCTGATCCGCGTCTCAATCCGAAGTCACCGTTCGACAATCCGCACTTTCCAAAACGACTCTTTTCACGTGCCGCCATTACAAAATAACGTCACGGGGTTCACCCACTACTACATGAGAATCAGGCGCTTTATTGCAAGAAGCAAATTGCAGGTACAAATTTTTATTACCAAATTAGCATAAGGAATTTAATACTAAAGGACTTAACATAAAAATGAATTTATTTTAGATAATCCAAAACAGCCATACAGCAACCAGAATACGTACACAAACACATGACACAACACATAAGCCAAAAGTTACTGCACACAGCTAGCAACATGCCTGCTACTGCAATACGGTCACTCAAACCATCCGGCAATCATCAGCAGAACCGTATTAACACTCTTTGAAAAGCTTAGATTTTTCTAACCTTTATTATCCGAGTCAAGATCTAGATCAGTTTTTAAGAATACACTGGAGTGTATAAATATTTTAGAAAAAGGTAGATTTTAGACAAGAAATACATACAAAAAAAATAAACATATAACTTACAGCTCTTTGACTAACTCACAGACAGACTAGGCATGTCTTAACTACTGTTAAACAAAACGTAAAGGGTTTTGAAGATCTGTGGCATACCTATGTATCTGTCCATCATCTTGTTTTCAAAATGACGGTGACGCATGAAACTCATATAAATCTATGGCTGATATGAATGTACACGAAAACTACATCAAGACTAAATCCAATAAAGTGTCAGGTTTCGAAATATTAACATTTAAATTTGATCACTTGACAACTACGAAGTGTAACGAAAAAGATACATACCAAGGGTACGCCTTATTTTGATGATAATAAACGATATCTTAAGGGTTTTTTAATCCTATCCAAAGTCATTAAAATTAATCCTATCATTAGAGATAGGATTAAAAAACCCTTAAAATATCGTTATGTGCGGAAGTTATGAGTAAGAACACCATCTGCGGTAGGTTACTACGTTACTAGGCGCGCAGAATTAGGTACGGAAGAGATTTATCATGTCATTGGCGTGTAACATGTAGATATTGACTTACGTAGTACGATGAAACGTTAAGAAACCAAGGAAATCGAAGATTCGGTATTAATTTTTAGTGTATTTTATTTTGTGTTCGAATCCCTCCATTACCATTGGATAACATCCAAAGAATCCATCTACTTGATATGTGTATAACCTTTCCGTTACATCCTATTTATATTGAAAGATGACGCTTCACGTGTTTGGTCCTGTTATATTTTCGGTTTGCATAAATGTCAGCTATCTATTTTGAAAATTGATCAAAATGGCGAAACAGTAGGTATCTCCCGATTGATATTATAATTTCCATTTATTGATAGTTCCATAGAGAATGTATATTTCTGAAAAAAGTTTCACAAAATATTTTGTAGATATACAAATCAAGTCGAACCGAAAAATATTGTACAAACTTCACATCATCAAACAATGGAAGCAATTACTGGTTAATACAATGAATTACATTATAAAAACAAATAATTAAATAACAAAGGTAAACTTATGACGAAACATAATGACTATTTCCACATTGTTCAAGAAATTAAAGATGAAAACACACAAGTGCTCATAACAGATATAGGAATGGGACACACAATGCCACTTCAATATTTAAAGAGGATATCTTATACGGCTTTAGTTGTTATCTCCAGTACAATAGGTAAGGCTAAGAGATAACAGTCTCTTAGCCTGCGGAGGTATTAGAAATATCTATGCCTTGAAAAGTTAGGAATTTTATGGTCAAATAATGGGGATAAAGACCTGGCTCGGGTCGAAGGCGCGCTTAGTATTACGCGCGCCTTTAAGAGATGTTAGTACATCGTGAGGATGTCCAAAAAAAGACCAATGGCTGCCAGGACCGCGGGTTGTTGGAAAGAGATACCGTGGCCCCTGGTGCAGAGGCAAGTGAAGGAACACGGGTGGGTTTTAGTCAGGAAAAGTCTGACACGCCCTTCCGTTCCGACCAGAGCGGGAGAGGTCATTATATGATTTTCCATTCGCAAAAAAGGCCATGAAGACGTCTTCAATGGAAAGCACCTGTCTGGGTCCGGTTTGTACCTTTATCTTACAAGTTCTTTGTCGTAGGTACTTACAAGTCCCACTGGACTATCACAACTCTTGACAGATCGCTTAAGATGGTGCCGTTTTTAAGCGCATT
>JADWQK010000706.1:0-38592 GCA_017933935.1 Sesamia nonagrioides
AGTTTAGTATTCGGTCCATTGATTTGACTTGGCACCAGTAAAGATACATACTACTAGATCCTAGAACTTACATAACATCCATATGATAGCGGAACTCAAGCAGGTACGCAACGCAGTTACAAGAGCGATACATTAGATATGGGTGCTTCTTAGACATTACTGCTAACGTACACAACGTAACGACATAGGCCACCCCCAAGGATTTCCAAACAGACCGATTGAACAGCGCCTGCGTCCAGCGCTTCCCTGCGATTTTGGTCAGGTCATCCGACCACCTAGTCAGTGGGTATCCGACACTGTGCTTATCGGTATGTGGTCGCCATTCAAGAGAATTTCTACCCCAAACGAGGAGCCATCGGCTCCTCGTCTCTTACTGCGATATTAAAGATTGTTTTGGGTTCATTTATTTGTTTTCGATTGTTATGGAAAACTATTGTTGTAGTTCTGTACCGTATTAGGTTGTAGCATTAAACCGACCGATGGCCGTTTTGCGTGGATGCACGCATTTTACACTAACTTGTTCTTTCTTTGTCTTTGTTCTTTATTTGCGTTATGTTTATCGCAAATAAACATTTTTTATTTAGTTCTTTTACTGATTCTGAATAATTAACCTAAGACCTTGTGCTTACATACAAACATTACCTACAGTCTTCTCTATTACAACTGTAAAATTGTAACTAGTACGTGTTACATAAGTTAAACGCCGCGAGACATCCTACGTTACAGTTTTACTTTCTCCATTTAGTGTCTATGTCTCCGCATATTGTTCTCTAAGGTATTATCTTGATCGTATTTTACATCGACATCAGTGTTTTAGTGATTTTGAAACGAATCTACACATTATAGTTTTGTATGTCTATGCTAAATTAAGCCTTTTTTCGTAGGCATAAATTCTTGCTAATTACTTCATCATTTTATGGGACTACATTATTATAATACAACATTTTTATAATATAACAGTTTTATTATTATCAGACGCACAATAGTCTGTACTAAATAAATAGATTTACTTTCTTTCTTGGTACCCAATTAACGAAACTTTAGAATTTGTATAAGATTTTCTCCAAATCATTAGTGCCTATAACTGCCTTATCTTGTGGCAAAAATTAAAGTTTAGGAGTCGCAAATTTTCATGATGTTTTTTGAACTCACATCTACACAACTAATAAAGATTGTGGAATTTTATGCGATATGCTCCATAATTTTAAGAATTTATTCCAGAATGTGTATGTGTATTTTACATTACATTATAATACAGAAATCTCTATGTTCTGCTAAGTCGTAAAAGCTGCGCGAACTAGGGGTCAGCAGAGTAATTGCGTAACACACTGTCAGGAGAAATAGATTTTTTTTTCAGAATTCAACAACATTAATTGTGTTAGTTACGTTTTTGAGCAGACATATTATTGAAACATACATACATATGAAGCAATGGATTAGGTTAGGTTTCAAAATTATTCAAATTTATATTAATAGTGTATTACGCAATTAGGGTGTCGCTAGTCTATATTATAAATTCGAAAACAATTCTGTCGTTCTGTTGTTATCTCTTCACTCTTAAACCATTAAACTAAACTTCTCGGTAGTAGGCCATAACATCGACTGCCGGCAGAAGTTACCACCCACCTGACAAAGTCTTGCCGCAAAGGGATTCTTCGGGTTCGGGCATGATATCTGGTGAAGCCGTACAGAGGATAGGTCTGAGCAGTTGTGTTGCGATGTGTGCTGGTTACGATGAGCCAAATGTTGTCGTGTCGGGGTTTGTGGTGGGGCTCCGGATCAATCTCCCTCTGGCGCAGCATCTTTGGTCATGTTGTTGGGTTGAACATTGTATCACCTCGCTAAACTGCCGTCTTCCTTCCTATTCACTCAGTTTTTATGAGCGGTTCTCTTAATTAATTAGCGCGCTTTACCATTAACGATTGCATCATTACGTATCAGGCAGGATAGCGGTCAATCACTAGTTTATAATTAACTAGCAGCCGCCAGCAACTTCGTTCGCGTGGAATTAGTTATGCTCCGCAGCGTGGTGTTATATCTAGGGCCGGCAGACTAAAGCACATAAGTCAAAATTTCCGATTTTTTTTTTATAACGCCTTTGATATACATTTTATTCAATACGCAAGCTGACTAAAGCACATAAGTCACACTCAATTATTTCGTACCGTATCAGAGTTGTGGACTTTATCAACCAGTAACAATTCAATTACAATCAGACGAACAAAAACACATAAGTTGACATATGTTAAAAGGAACACTTCAAGTGACTACTGGCTTGGTTCAAAAACTTTGACTTATGTGATTAGGAACTTCAAGTGTAGCACTTTGTCATGAGAATGAAGGTACTTAAAAATAATTTATGGTCTAAACAGAAATAGAGAAGTGGGTCTAATCTTATGCATATAATTAGTTGTATAACAATTGTTGCTTTGTGAGTTTATTGTGAGTGCAATATTTATTAATATGAATGTTTAAAGGGGCAATAAATTTGTATAAATTTCGTCAGCGAGATAACCAGAAGCCGACGAATTAAAAAGGAAAAACAGTTTAAACGGAACTTAGGGCAGGCCTACAAACTTTAAACGGAAAGAATATACCAGATCGGAAGATTAAGGAATTGCCTGTGTGCAGGATGAAATGTAAAGAGCGTATAGCATAAACCGATAGCCATGCTATTTTTACAGAATATTGGAAAATGGGTTCATATGTAAAAAAACAGAATGTAAACTTACAAATTTGCCATCTTATGAAAGCCGCTATACAAGAAGAAGTACATCAAAGAAGTATTTTGTTAAGATCGCAATAATCCACAATTAATCAAAATTTGTAGGCAAGAATTTCACAAATTAGGACTTTCATTCGTAAAGTTTCACATGTATATGTGTTAAGATGAACAGGATAAAATCAATCTCATATCACTACACGAAAATCATAAAGCCCTAGCTGACGAAGTATATTCTATGAAACACATTGATACAGAAATTTGTGAAAATTATGACAATTTACAGTTTTTCACATTTGACTTGCAGACAACAGTCAAACAGTGTTTGCCTACACCATCACTTACATCTTCAGTTGCCTTCTATAAGCGTCAGCGGTGGACGTATAATTTGACTGTCCATGACAACAAAACTGGCAAAGCTGTGTGCTATGTTTGGTACGAGATAATTGCAGCTCGTGGAGCTAGTCAAATAGCCTCATGTATCTACAAACACCTTGAAACTGGTGTACCTCGAAACATATCATTTTTTATTCGGATACATGCGGAGGGCAGAACAGGAACTCTCATGTTAGTTCTATGTTCAATTGGGTTTTGCAGAAGTCTCGAATAATTGAATCGATTGATCATAAGTTTATGGTTCCTGGTCTTAGCCATTTAAAGGTAAATACAGATTATGGCATTATAGAAATGAAAAAAAAAAAAGAAAACTGAGAAATTGTTCACCTGTATGATTGAATACAATTGATATGTTCCAGTAGCAAGAAGTTTACAATAATAGAAATGAAAAGTGAATACTTCTTTGACTTTTCATCCCTTTTAAAAACTGCTTTGGTTTTGAGAAAAAAAGATACTGAGGGCCAGAGAAAAGATATTAAGAGAAGGGAGAGGAAAGATATTAAGTAGCTGGAAAAATGATGGCTACAGTATGAAAAAGAATTTGGCATCCTTTCTTTTAAGCGATACGCTGGATATGGATTCATATATTTTTTTATTATAACTATAATAAAAGAAGAGGTTCCAGTTTATCTGAAAACATCCCTGTTATATCCGTTCAACCTTTACCAATATCAATGGAGAAGAAAAATGATTTGATTTCGCTATTAGCCTTAATACCCGATGTTTTCCATGAGTTTTATTTAAATCTTCCCTCCCACATTAGAAAGTCTTCGTAATACTGATCCTGACATCTTAGAATCAGAGGGAGAACAAGGATTTTAAGCGGGATTTAATTAATCATTAAGATATTGTATATTTAGTTAATATCATTGCTTTTTAAAAATATGTAGAGTATCATCAATTTTATAAATGATTGCACTTTTTCACATAACTTATATTATTACAGTGTTCCTTATAACATAAGTCCTCTAAATATTAAACTACAATGTTTTCTTTTAAATACTAAATCTTAACTAAGAGTTATTATTATTTACTTACATAATTAAAATATATTGTTTAAAGGTTTGCGCTTTCTTAATTTTTAAACAGTTTTTTTTTGTTTCCTGAAAAGTTCGCAGTTTTGACTTAAGTGCTTTAGTTTGCCGACCCTAGATATAGCCTAAAGCCTTCCTGGATTAATGGGCTATCCAACGCAAAAAGAATTTTTCAATCAAATCGGACCAGTAGTTCCTGAGAATAGCGCGAACAAACAAACAAGCATACAAACAAACTCTTCAGCTTTATATAATATTAGGTATAGATGTAGATAAAAAAACTAATTTTGATCAATTTCAGCATGAGGATAAATGGACATTCTGAATAATGTCATAGACTACTTTTTCATGAGATGATTTCCGACTACGACGCGGGAATGCCGCGGGCAGAAGATGCTTTACAATAAAACTAGTTTGGTATATACATAGTATATATTTTTATTGATATATACCACCTATTTCATAATATGATCCCGTAGGAACACTTACATTTCTAAATATACGACCAAGTAACAAAGAGAATGGCATGATCGGAGACAGGATGTATACTGGTTAAACCTTATTTTAAAAGTGAATTGTAACCTCGTCGTGTAAAGGCGATCAGTTGATCCAGTTTAAATAGTCCATGCTTTATTTTTAACAAAAAGCAATAAAAGTTTTGTATCGATAAGGGCATAAGTGAATGACTTATTTTGTCACCGGTCTCAGACTCTCAACAGATTATTCGATTTCTACAGAAGCGACTATTACACATCGAGAGTGCATAAAATAAAATGTTTTTATAGGTTAATCATAATGTCACTTTTTATGAAGTAGCTGATACAATATCATCGTTGTTTCTTTATTAACTTAACAGCGTTTTGTTGCATTCGATTCAGACAGACTAATACAGACATTCGAGACAGACTGCAACAACAAAACTATAATTTAGGTTGTGTTGAAAGTCTCTTCATGTCATAACCCTAACCTCTAGCCCCGTCTGTCAATAAAATTGTAACATTCTAAAAGATTGACATAAAAATGCAAATCACGACGTAACTATGTTTTAAGATTAGACAATCGGACTATGAAAGGATAGAAAACTTATAAAATCAAACGAATATACAAAGATGTCAACTTATTAACATGAGAATATGAGATGATGATAAGCTGACCAGTGGCAGTGGTTAAGGATAGTGGTGATCCAATGGCATTGCTCGCAACATACGAGTTGTATGGATTTTACTTTGTTTAAATTATTACATCACCAATGAATCAAAACGGTGAAGCAAAACATCCCTCATTGGGACCGCTTGTTGGACTATTGCTCATTCACTCTCACAAAGGCCCTTTCCCAGTAATGGGAACATTACTGATTATGATTAATTTCTTATTTAAAAATATTATTACTAGCTAAAATAAAGACGCTAACTAGTTACAGTTGAAAACAAGGACACACTACGACCAATGCCCGATATCATTCGTCAAGCGACAGATCCGTAGGGACCAGGGATATAACTTCGAGGACACAGCTGGCATTACAAAATTATTCTTACCGGGTGCCATCGAAGCTTTTGGTCAAATCAGACACATAAAACCGGCAGGACTACTGACCCAAATAATGACAGGACACGGTGGGTTCTCGGAGTACCTAAACCGGTTCAAGTGTAAGGAGAGCCCATCGTGTATATACGACTCTGACAAACAAGAAACGGTAGTACACATTCTGACAGATTGCCCCGTTTACGGTCTGGAGAGGTACAATACTGAGCAAGAATTGGGAATAGAGATAACGATGGCAAATTCTATTGTGCTAATAAGGAATAAGGACACTAGGGACAAGTTTATTGGGCTTTGCATAAGAATAGCCTCAAAGACCACTTGTAGGAACAAGTAAACGACGATATGCTTAGTATTCATATTTGTAAATAAATATTAAACAGTAGCATTAATAAGAACACAGGTCGTTGAAAATGTCTGACACCCCTTGTAAGCCCAATGACCTAGTCTAAAATCTGTGATATCATTTGATATGATTTATTTAGTGTAAGCTAACTCAAGATTATATTTTTATTTTAAAATAAGAGCTTAAAAGAAAATATTATTGTAAATGAAAGAATTTGCAGAGCAAAGAGCTCTGACTATGTCAGAGGACATATGTATGTAAGGCAGGAGTGTGGTTTTAGCCGGTAAGAGTCCGCCACTGCCCAGACTAAAAAACTAGTTACAGTTAAGTACGCTAGTTGCTGACTTTAAGTGTAGGTTAAGTCTATACCTAATATAAACTCTGTATCGGTCATCGTCTCACGCAAATAATGGTCTATTGAGAAAAACATTTTGCTTTATATTCGCCGTATATTATATGATAATTAATCTTTAAATACTTCGGTACCATGTCATCGAGGAAAAGACTGCTAACTGTATTCATAAAAGCTTAAATAATAAATTCCAATTGTGGCAGAGGAATCGTATCGCATTAATAAATTAATATGTAATTTATTAGTTAAATCAGGTAGACACATAAAATTTAATAAATTAATTTTCTTTAGCATTGGATTCAAAGTCACTGCCAAAGTTAATAAGGTGACACTCATGCATTTTACTTCCACCCGGCTTTGATGAATGCATAATTAATAGACTACCTACGTAACAGGGAGATGAATGCCTATTGTAGTGTTCCTAGATAAATACTAACATTATAGGTACAAAATAAGATGCCTGAACAATGAGGCAATTTAGACATGGAGGAAGTGCCTTGACACACAAAATACTGAGAACAAAAAGAAATTTTAAATATGTCATTACTTGCAAATAGTGATGTAAT
The DNA here is from genome assembly GCA_017933935.1 of Sesamia nonagrioides. NCBI lineage: Eukaryota > Metazoa > Arthropoda > Insecta > Lepidoptera > Noctuidae > Sesamia > Sesamia nonagrioides. Next base: position 6,956 of record JADWQK010000706.1, read on the forward strand.
GAAAAACACAATTGTAGTGAAAATACTTATCAGTTCCAATGTTACTTAATGAAATAAATATTGCTAAATATAAATTTGCTAAAATAAATATAAATAAACTTTTTCTTGTGTCGTTTCCAGCTTAGCAAGTAAGTCACAGAACTTGAAAATATATCATGAAAGAGTTTAAGCCATGAGGATGGATAGCCAAGTTCTTCAATCTATAAGAATTCTTTTTCGATAAATGCAAAATGTGATGGTAATGAATAATTTAGTGTTACCCTTTTTTGGTCGTATTTCTTGAGAGCTGATAGTATGATGATAACAATACATCACTATCTTAGAGACTCTTCCATTGCTTAGTTTAATCCACTATGTTTGGCCTAAGATCAGCACAAACTAAGTGCATAGGGTTGGCAGAGAACGGTACATCATTTTATCGACCTTGCATACCTCTTTTGTTTCGCCTACGTCGATTAAAATCTATTCAATCTCGCATACCCTTCGATGTGGGTGTTCTTCATCATCATATGTTAATAGAAATACCTTCAAATTTATTACAAGATCGCATTACAAATATAGTAATAAATACGTAAATATTATTATCTCATTCTTGAACTGTGCACATCTTTCTCCTATTAACACGATTATGAAGCAAGTGCATTAGACCGCTCTACTCGGCTAGTACACTATTCCAAGGTTAGATGAATCAAATAAGAGGGGGACCTCACGCACACCTAGTTTCGTCTTATAGTAAAACACTGAGCGATGGTAATGACTAATGAGTGCAAAACATTTAGAATTGGGTTCCCCATACGGCACGCAGCAGTAAGTCAGTAACCTCAAAAGTGCAAGTGCTTACGTAACACACTCATCTCGTGTTCGCCAAAGACGTGCAATTGAAACTATGTATATGACAAAATCCTTACTAAAACACGCTAACTATATGTTACGATATATTATAATAAGCCATATTGTAAAACATATGAAGTAAGTTACGCTGACAAAGAGCCACTTTCTAGGTAGAGTTAGTTGTAAAGTTCATGGTTAAAACTAAGCATCTAGAAAGTTTATGTTCAGATTTTAATACTGATTGCACCTATGTAAGAACATATTTTGATAAACATCATTTTTACAGCATGTAGAATAAGACGAACTGCGACTCGATCGAATGACACATGAAGGAGTTATATGTTCCAATTTTTATTTTGATGAAAAAATATCTACTACTTGATATAAACGATATCTGATATAATCTTGATTTTAATGTTAATATTTATAATGAGAAAGTTCTAATAGGTAGAAAACCAACGTCATAAAAACTTACATAAGAACGATTGATAATCGTAAATCAGATTAATAACTGATCCATATCTGGCATTATTATACAAAGATGCAGGAATCTGACTGATACGGAATATTTGATTTAAATCACACAAATAAAATCAATTTGTGTGCATCGGGTGTAAAAATGATCGGAAATGAAGCGCATCGCAGGCGTGCCTGCGTCCACGCACACTCCCTCTCGTGCCCATTGCGCAAGTTGCCTTGATAACTGATAGTAACGTGTTGCTACACTGACAAGCGAAAACAACGCCTACAATTTATGTAACCGCTACTGGCAACACAAACGATGCCCCTTACACCATGTCGCTTAAGATAGGGCCGCTAAGATGAAACTCATCTCCCATAAAAGAAATTCGAAGAAACAGTGAGGCTAGCTGCGGTCTCACAAATTCGCAATGTGTATGTAACTAGGATATGAATAAACAAATGTCACAAGGAAGCAATGCGAGTTGCTACAAAGTGAGCAAATAAGCATCCCACAACACTCGGATTAAACTTATACGTTGGTGCAATTATACACTTATGTGTAAATGATCAAGTAAGCCACTATCGAAGTACCAAACCACTACGTAAACACTAGCCTGTTGTAAAGGATTCTTAATCTCTAAATGTCCCGTACCTAATTCAAATTGTTGTTTTTATATTACATCGCCCCTCAAGGACATACTCTTGACATACAATCGCAAATATGAAGAAAAAACTCTATTGCACAAGAATGGCAAACCACGTAACCTGTGAATACCTATTCTGTGGTTCATATCCTGCTTGCCAGCGTGACGATATGCTTAAGAAAAAACGTGCAGGTAGTTAAGTTTTGAGACGACAGTTTATATCGAGAAATCGTTATTCGACAGCCTCCGTGGCGTAGCGGTAGCGGACGCGGCCGCTGCGCAAGGTGGCGCGGATTCGATCCCCGCACAGTGCAAGTATTTGTATGCATGAATATGAATATTTGCACTGGTCTGGTCGTGCCTCGGAAAGCACGTTAAGCCGTTGATCCCGGTTGCCATACGAACATCTAATGGCATCGTTACGGGTTGTTGGAGCCCTCAAAAGTCCAACAATTGGTCTAACTGCAATGCTTCGATGTCGCCTTCGGGTTGTGGAGGTCAGACGGCAGTCGCTTCACGGAAAATGTTGAAGTTTAGCCATATCAGCAGTTGGACTGGTCAAGCGGACCCCAGACTCCAAAGCTTCGGATGCGACTGGGATTAACGCTGGGATGATGATGAGTTTATATCGAGAAAAATCTGCAGGGAAAATGCGAAACACACTATCAGTAGCAATTGGATTCATTTTGACGGTTCAACAACATTCATTGCGTTATATACGTTGTGGAACACACATTTTTCGAACGTATGGAGCAATGGTTTAGCAATAATCTCCAAAATAAATCAAATTCAAAATAATAAATTGCTAGTAATAGTGTGTTACACGATTGGGGTGCTCAAGGGTACCTAATTCTCGTAATTTTAATAACCTTCACATTCTGATCTCACTCTCAATCTGTCAAATAATACTTCAAATTTCCATACATTTTGTCAATTTTCTGACATTTGCTTGTCACCGAAGGGAGATTAGAAATTTAACGTTTTTAATTGGCCTTCTGGTTTAAACAATTTACGATAAAAAGGACTATATATCTAATTATTTTCACTAGTTCATCAATTCACTTATCTTCTTTGCAGTCATCCAAATTGATTAATGGTCATATCAATAATCTCGTGTGCAAAGGACGAAGTTGACAGCATTATCATGATGGATGGAATTAGGAAAGAAATGGAAAAATGTTAAGCTATGACGTCTCAATTAATAATTAGGTGAGCGCTATAAAACCATTTTTACAGCTATGTACTTACCTAGTTTTAATGGTGCGCTGAAATTGTTGTATCATCATTATCAACCTTTTTATCATCTCACTATTGGGCATACGTCTCCTCTCATACAGAGAAGGATTGAGCGTAATCAACACGCTAGCTCAACGCGAGTTGCCGATTTCAGACTTAAAATCCAGGTTTTCTCAAGATGTTTTACTTCACATTTTAATCAGTCTCAAAGATATACTTAAAGCTGTTATATAGAACAAGAAATTAATAGGTACGTAAGTTTGTGTGATACGAATTATAAATTGACTAAATTACAATGGTAATCAAAACATTCATGCATAAAGCTTCTAATAAATTTGATAAAAGCTATGGTAATAATCTTACGGTTAGCTCTTAATTGTATTTAGTTCTATAAAGAAGAGTTTCAAAAGTATATATGAGTTTACTTATGAAGTCTTATTGATCGATCTAGTGTTGTCCTAATAAAAGAATAGTGCGACCGGTAGTCAAATATGATCTATAATGATTATTTATTTACATAATACTAAATCAGTTAGTCTCTATGTGTATATTAACATTGTGACCAGAATCAAACGCTACACAATAGCCTGATCATTGGAAAGCTTTCAGATCACATCTAACGAACCATTTAAATCATAGGCACAAATGAACAATGTCATGATTTTTGATATCGAAATTGAAATCGAAAAATCGCGATACGTCGGCTTGATCGTGGCTGCACCGTATTGCAGCGGCAAGTCGGCTATGAAAGTGAGATGGCTCACAGTTCGGATAAGTGGCAGGGGTGCGGTATAAAAGAGAGCGCACTACTACCACTCTGACATAGTTCACGACACTCCACGTGCCACTTCGCTGCTGCACGACACCACACATAAACAACAATGAAATTGCTGGTAAGTGGAGATTCACATATTAACCTATCCCTCATTTCTTTACCCCTTTCATTATCTTTCTTTCCTTCCCCAATAGTTTTAAAGAAACCCCTTATTCTAAAAGTGAAGTAATCAGTCATAGAAGATTGTGGTTATTATAATGATTGGATTATATTAGCATTACGTTAATTTCCAAGTTCTGTGAAGGATTGGCTGCAATCGTGTGTTGTGAGCGGCGGCACAGAATAGGGTCGGCAGATATGTCGACGATTCAACTTTGGTATTTAAATGTCTTCATCTTTAAATTCCTACATTTAATTATACTATTTATCGTTTATCGGTAGTGCAGTAGGAATAACTACAGCGACCTTAAGCGTAGATTTTTATTACATTTAGTATGTAGCTTATCAGGATGTCTAATATGTGATGACGATCATTTTGAGTCCTAATTAATATAGTTCAATTATGTTGTGTTGTTCAAAATAGATAAGATAAATATGCTGTTAATGCTTCCTTTGTAGGTGTTGGTGCTTTATTAAATCATTGCCGAACCTTTAATAATTTGTGTCGAACAGGCATACCTTATATTGTTTATCCATTTTTGGAGGAGAACGGCTTATACCTCTTGTCTGGCCCCATAACTCAAGAACTTACCTTAAGTAGACCAGTGTTTGTTTCGTTTTCTACCCATACGATCTTATCTGAAATCTTTGATTTATTTTAGGCAAAGATAATTACATAAATTTGTATATTTGAAAAAAAAAAAACAACATTAAATTGATCTCTGTACATATGCATTTTTAGAATTTTCGCACTAAGCAACAATTGAACTGATTGACAGTATTTATACAATATGTAAAGAAAACCCTGTCCGATCCGTGAAGGTATTGTTAGGTATCGATAACTGATTCTACTAATGCTCACAAAGAAAGCCTAAACTTAAAAAAAAAATCCCCCTAAAAATATAAATATTATTTCGCAAAAAAAGGTAACTTAGTACATGTGCGATAAGCAACCCCTTCTGCGGGCGGCGGGGGGCAGGGCACGCGGCACCTGTGACGTGGTCGCGTCGCTATTCGCTTATAATAATACCGGTGTTGTCACTTTTTTAAAATTACCAAATTTCGGGGAAATTGGAATTAATTCCCGGGAAAAAAGGATTATTTCAAAATTCATTAGTATTGTTACTATGATGATTATGTAAAATTTTATATTATATTTGGTCATGTGTTTACCTAACCTTTATTATCCTTATGGGTCGGACAGGGTTTTCTTTACATATTGTATAATTATATCACGATCAATTGCAAGTGTCGTTAAAAGTTAGATTCAATTACAATATTATTATCTAAGAGCTAATACTACAAGAAACCGGTTAAAGAGAGTAACGAATAATAACAATCGATCATGATCACATTTAATTTTAGGTTTCGCAATTACCATCCGAGAGCATCGGTGGCCTAAGAGCAGCGGTGACCTAGTGGTCGCGACTTATAAGTTGTAGGTCGTAGGTTTGAACCCAGTCAGACACTATACTTTGTGTAAATTATTTCATAACCACTGCTCTCAAAATTGCGAAATAAAACTTCGTGTGGAAACCAGCATGTCCTAGAGGCAAAAAATTTCGAAGACACGTGATATCTACCAATCCGGACTGGGCCCGTGTGGTAGATTACGGCCCACTCCTTCTCACTGAGAGAAGGCCTGTATTCCAGGAGTGGGAACAGTATAGGCTATTTTTTTTTATCATACAATAATATCCCAAATAACAATAAATTTGTAATCGGTTTAGTACATAATCGCTTATGTTTTCTGTTGCTATCTGCGTGCGGTAATGTAACATCACACAATTGAAAGCATTTACGATATAAAACCTGGTATGATCGAAGAAAGAATCATTAGCATATAAACAAGAAATTATTACATTTTAATTTATTGTTCAACCTCGTTCTAATAAACTTTCGGTTACACAAATGATCTTGTTCTTCGTAAGTTCATTATATAACAGTTTTGTAGGTCGAATTATTTGAAAAGTTATAGGTACATAAGTTAGGTTTCACATTAAACGAAATGCTGTCCAGCTTGACAAATACCCACTTTATCGGTTCAGTGCCCATAAATATTATTTTTACTAGCAAAATTCACTAGAAAAACTCGTTAGTCAATTATGTGTATCGTGAACGTCGATATAACAATACATTGGTAATACGTATATCAACTATAATACTAGTATGTCTAATGCTTGCATGATAACGTAGCTCGATACAACGGAACTAGTAATTGGTGATCGTAATTGCTTACATGAAGATTGTTGAGATTATGCTTTTATAGTTTATTTCGACGCTGATTTAGTTTGTCCAGCTGCTCTAGTCACCCATATTACGAAATCTTACATAACATATGTATATATTAGCACATATCCATCGAAATATGTTCTTTGAACGTTGAATGAGACGTCTATGTTAGCCACTCTCTATTTACCCACCTTTTGCAATAAAGCATGCATTATATTCCTTCAACAAAAGATGCTCTTCGTTAACGTAACGCATAGCCAAAATTTAGTTGCTCTCAATGAAAACAATGCCATGCTTGTCGACATGTAAGTGCCAATATATGTTGGAGCCCACTTTCGCCCAACCTGCGTGTCGAATGAGCCGGTTTCATAAGATGCTGCCTATTGTATCTGTTCCATCTTACGACATTCCGAATATGATTAAGCTCTTTTCTCTGACATCATGTCGTTATTTAACTGGTACCTTTAAAGTTCAAGTGTGTTGCATCTTTTAAGAAAATGTTAATTTGTCGTTTCAGGTAGTTTCCTGTGCGTTGCTGGCCCTGGCGACAGCTCTGCCTCAAAGGAGAGTGTCTCTCAAGCCTGAGCAGCAACAAGTGGAGGACCAGCAGCCAGCTGAACAGAACTATAACAACTACCAGCAACAACAGGATTACAGACAGCCACCCCAGCAGCAGCAGGACTACAGACCGGCTAAGCAGATTGACGACTTCAGACCCAAGGTCTCGTTGGAGACCACCACCTTCATTCCCATCATCCGTTTTGACAAGGAGCAGGGTACCGATGGCAGCTACAAAACAGCGTGAGTATTTATGCCAAGTACTAAGTTCACCGAACATATTGCGTCAAAAATTATAAAAACCTCCCACGTTTCAAAGCAGAGCCGTCAAAAAATTTTTCACCGTATTAATTTAGCCTGAAATACTTGTGTGCCTATTCAAATTATCATTTTCTTATTCAGCTTTTATTCAATACCCGTTTTTATACTTAAATAAGTTGTCAAATCATCACCACTGCACACTTAGCTTTGTAATAGGTCTTATATATATTATTTAATTATCTTTACTCTTTAAATGACTATTAACCTTGATCCATCACTTTTGCCATCTCGGAGTATGCGTAACTCACATAAACTTAAGTAATTATGAATAAATTATACTGTGTACATACCATATTTAAAGAGAACTCTTAAGAAAAGCACGTTGTTTTTTGTAACTCATGTACATCACATTTTTTTTACTAGAGAACTTATGTTTTTTAATTACACCTTCATTATAAGGACTAGGGTGGGTTTCAAGTAAATTTTGGCGTTTACTAAGTTACTATTATAATGTATTAGATTTTTTATTTGATGCCCAACATGTTCATTATTCATGACATATCGTCAGTTTATCTACTACCTAATGTTTTATCTAGACAACGGAATTAATTTCAAATCTTAAAACCTTTCCAGATACGAAACCGGCAACAACATCCAGGCTTCTGAGGAAGGATTCCTGAGGCCCTTCGGTGAAGACCAAAACGCGTTAGTCCAGCAAGGCTCCTACTCATACACCGCTCCTGACGGTCAGGTCATCACTGTTGAGTACACCGCCGACGAGTTAGGATTCAGGGTTAAGGGCGACCACATCCCCACTCCTCCCCCCGTATCCCCAGAAATCCAGAAAGGTCTTGACCTGATCTACGCTGGAATCAAGGCTAATGCTGTAAGTATTATTGTTTTTTTTATGTAACAATGGCTGCACGATCAAGATATAGCCGTATGTATATGGCTAAAATCGATTTCTTTTGACAAGTAGGTAATGGCACTTTGAAAATACTGGAAATATATCATCTGCCTAGCTTATCCTCAACTGTGTTGGGTCAACTTCGGTTATATAGGATTAGTATGATATATTTCGACTCCAGGTCAGGCAAGTACCAACTAACTTATTATTTGTACTTTCTAAGTATATCTTGAATACCAATGACTAATAATATGGTGAAGGAAAGCATCTTGAGGAAGCCTGGACTTTAAGTCTGAAATCGCCAACCCGCATTGAGCAAGCGTGGTGATTACGCTCAACACTTCTCTGTATGAGAGGAGACCTGTGCCCAGCAGTGGTTGATGATAATGATGATTTATGAAGCTAATGGTTGTGGTTTGCAGCAGTATCTAAATCTAAAGCAACATCTCTTAGAAAACTTACTCGGAATAGTCTTGTAAAAGATGTTTAGTTAATTTTAGTCTGCTTCTTTGATACGGTCAAGGTGGGCTGGTTTCACCACGAATGACCTTCCAAAAGACATAAAATATCATGCTGGTTTATCACGTTCGAATATTGCTGAGAATAATCTGACTACTAAGCTATAGCCCTTTATTGTGTTGAATGCGAATGGTAGGACGGCTTGCAATTAATAACTGCTATATAAAAGAGAAAGGACATACCTACGTTGTACCTACACTGTTACACAGCCAGAGACGATTGAATCGATATTTGGATCTCTTTAAGTTTAAGTCCTACGCTCTACCAGTCATTTTAGTTTTAAATAGTTGGTTAGATTTTTATCTTAGGCATAGTTATTAAGAGAAAACAACTAGAAAAAGATACAGAGCCACAAATATCAGTAAGATGAAAATTCAAACTTCTTATGAGTAACTTCTAGTAAGATTAACTTGTGACGTTCCAGGAGCGCGATGCTCTTGAGGCCAAGAACAACCCAGAAGCCGCCAGACAACAGGAAGACAGAGCAGCTCTCGACTACAAAGGTGCTTACTACCAGCAGTAAAGTGACTCAAAGTGACTCTCGAGTGTTGATACCGTGAACGTTCTGATGGCAGGACCTCCAAATGCCATATACTTTAAGACTAGATATCGCCTATCACCTGCAATATGTCATATGTAAAAATTTAAGAATAGGGTATTTGACAAAAAAAAAACTAATTAGTCCATCAGTCAGATTTTCAAAAAATACTAGACACGACTAAACAAAAACTGAAGACGACACAGCGCGTTGAAAACTGGTGTGACGTCACTGAACGCTACACTTTTTAGCGACCAGTGACGTCACCACCACTCCTGATCTTTGATGCCTTTTATATTGGTCAATTTTTATTGATTTGATAAAACAAAATATACGTGTCTAGTATGTTTTGGAAACCTGACTGACGGACTAATTAGTTTTTTTTTAGTCAAATACCCTATCGTCTTCCAATCATTCAATAAACGAATTCAATATGAACCAAGCGTGACCCGTGATTGGATGATAATAAAATGTATTCATAGCCGTAGGTATGCAGTATTCACGTATTGTGGTCATAGGCTTGTAAGTATAGAGTAAAGAAAAATTGTTAATTTACAAGATAATATAATACTCAATATGTCAGATAATTGCTAGGTATGCTATTAGTTTTCTGGTCGATATTTTAGTTCAGTAACTGTTATCATTATAAAAGACTTGAACTTGAAGCTAACAACTCATGAAAACAAACTACATCCCACCCATGACATTAAGAGAGTCAAACTTACAGGTATGTTCTGAAATGAAGAAAGCGTTTGATTCTTACAATGTTTCCAGTATTTTGTTTCTGTTGTACGGGCGAAGATGTAAAATAAAACCCTTCAGAATAGTATTCATCATTTTATGGAACTTAATATTTTTGATTACGAACAAATAGGTTTCATAAAATTATGGAAATTACTCTAGATCTAATTTTCTTTTTGTGATACAGCACCAACAAGAGAAGTGTTCAATTTTATTTTTATACTTTTGTAAATACCTTACCATTGTAATATAACTTATCTTTCTATGTTTGATTTAAAAATAAAAATGTTATAAACTATGTTTTTGAAGTCATTTTCCTCTTTTACATAAAATCCTTCACCATAATGGGCAAAAATGCCTGGCTGACAATAGATCAAAAATCCCATCCTACTTTTTTAAAACCAGTCATTAATAGGGTACCTATTTGACTAAAAAAAAACTAATTAGTCCGTCAGTCAGATTTCTAAAAAATACTACACACTTATTTTATTCTTTTTTCATTTAAACAAAAAATGAAGATGACACAGTGCGTTGAAAACTCGTGTGACGTCACTGCACGATACAATTTTTAGCGAGCAGTGACGTCCCTAGCCACCACTCCTGCTCTTTGATGCCTTTTATATTTGTCAATGTTTATTGATTTGATAAAACAATATAAACGTATCCAATATTTTTCTATAATCTGAATGGCGGACTGGGTAAAAATAAATAGAATCAATTTTTTTTTATCCAGGAACCATCCCTATTATGTAATATCAGAGGGCTAATTCTAATTATTTTAAGAACGTTCACAGCCTGATCTCAGTATCTAAACATCTACAACATTAAACATCTATTTGTCAAAAAATACGTCTACTTTGAATATTATGATGACAAAAAAAAACAGTAAACAACTTTAGAAAACGAAATATTCCAATAGATAATATTTTTTTTATTTTATTTTTTATATTTTTTCTTCCACCAGGAATTATTCCTGTGTCATGGGTGCGTTTACAAACATTTAAAGTCACATACTCAAAGAGTCAGACACGGAATAACTACCTGTAGGCCATACAAATATTTGCTGCCTGCAGGAATCGAACCCGCGACACGCAGCGCAGCAGTAGCTTGCTCAGTCACTGCATTAGCCATACCGTTAAGCAGTCAGTCGATTTTATGCTGTAACTAAGAGTTACGTTTGGTCGCGTGACCGGACCGAACACACTCAAGTCCTACCCACTACACAGCACAGAATCACTTTCGCTCGACACCAGTTCTATATTTAATAACGGGACTCAACTCCCACAACCTAAAAAATAAACTGACGGAATGGCTACTACAAAAAGACTAACTACTCAATCACGGAGTCCTTACTTACATTTATGGAATAATCCAAATAACTTGTACACTTCCCGGTTCATGCTCAATACAAGTTCACTTTATCGTCTACCAGTAAGCCGTTTCCCTGCATACACACACTCTTGCTCACACGCACCCTTAGAAGTAGGCACACTCACCCATACTCACCACTCATATACATACATGTGTGCTGATGTGTACGTGTAGAGGGAGTGCAAGTAAGATGTACTTGCACTCCCTCTACACGTACACATCAGCACACATATATGTGTTACATATCCTCCGTTGCGCTAAATTCCTGTGCTGACATGACTAGCCGTCCTCTATGGCCCAAGACTGTCTCCTAAGACACAGGAATACCTAGTTTAGGAGACAGGGTGACATAATGTTTATAGATTCGTGTAGATTGATATATCTACATTATATTGTAAATGCTCTTATGGATGAATCATCTGTGTTTGTTATAATAAAAATAATAATAATTATTAAATTATTACTATTATTATGTGATCTTCGCTACTACTGTTATGAAATTGCCAAGCAAATGATAAATCGTGATAGCTAGGACATAATATAATTCACAATTTGCCTGACAATTTTCGGACACCACTACTCCCAGAAAGAAAGTACATAAAGTAAAAATAATGATACAATTGCAGGATACGAAGTTATATTAGAGGGTTACGTCACATGCGTCAGCGCATGCGCCAGTACTTGCTATTTAGCTGTCACTCAACTCGAGCCAGTAGAATGAACTAGTTTTTACTAGACTGGCAAAACAATTGTAAATTCGATATCTTTATGTACCCAGTATGTTACGTATTCACAATTTGCTACTACTTACGCTTCGTTAAACGCACCAAATTAGCAAATTTGTTAATTTAAACGAACCTGAAATGTTCATTATATTACTGTTTCTCTAATAGTTTCGACTGTTTGTTAATGGGTAACTGTACTTTTTTTTGTTAAATGCCAATATTTCTGTATGAAATGGGTTTTTTTTATAAAACACACATACATACATTCATCTTTTATTTTTTTAATTTTTTTATAGACGTCTACCGTGGCGCAGCGGTCAACACGCCTACCTGCGATGGCCCCGGGTTCGATCCCCGGCCAGGTCAAGATGGAAAACGATCTTTCCTGACTGGCCTCGGTCTTGGATGTTTATCTATATATGTATCTATTATAAATATAGTATCGTTGAGTTAGTTGAGTGAGATAAAGGGTCTTGACAGACAGACAGACAGAGAGACAGACAGACGGACAACAAAGTGATCCTATAAGGGTTCCGTTTTTTCCTTTTGAGGTACGGAACCCTAAAAATTAAGCTGGAGTCCCAATTTTGTCTCTTTATATTGAAAAGTCTTAGCTATGACTCACCGAAATTTTTAAATACATATGAAGTCAGTTGCCAAGAACTCACATAAAGCTTTTACTGTTAAAAAGTTATCTGATATAATGTAACCCTTTAGTTAATTTATGATGCTTTTTGTGTACACATCCTCGCCTGCATAACTTTCATCTTTCTAGCAAGAGATTACGCCTTTTTTTCCGGGTTGAAAAATCCTCACTGGTGTCCCCGCCAAGACTAGTTCTTCATTATTGAAAAACATTACCCTCTTTTCTTCAGCAGTTAGGTTAAAACCAGAGCTTTATTCAACTTCTCACAAAAGGAGGCTGCGAAAAGGAGAGGGAGATTTCGTCCACCGGGCCCGAAATTGGCAATCGAAACATATAGTTAATTCTTATCAATAAAGAGTAAATCTTAAATTCCTTATCGTAACCTATCTGTATTAATAATTTATATGCGAATGTGAGTTCATTTATTTGTGAAACATTCACGTTATAACGGCTGAATGGATTTGGATGAATGAATTTTGGCACATGGGTAGATGATGAGGCCATCATCTACCCATGCCACAGTTTCCGACTATTTTTATATTAGTCTGAACTAGTTTTTCCACGGGCAAAACTAATTCTTTCTAAATGCATCTAAAAGTACCTGTACTTACTACTTCGCTTGAACCTTTGAATCCATCATAGACTTAACCAAATAAGAATCAATTTATTTAAAATAATGCAGTGTACATTAGTTGCACATTAAATAAATTCAGAAGCTTTTAGCTGATTACTTTATATATTTTATCGGTTTCAATCAAATGCCACATGTAGGACTGGCTTCGGTGGGGTCAGTGCGTATCGACGCGACGCATTTACGTGGGTTCCTACATGTATTATATATTTCACAACGAACCCGCAGTCTTCATCGGACACTAGCTCGTCTAGTGTGTGACGGCTTTGTACAACCTTAGCGTGAACCCACCAACATTCAAATGAAACTTAATCAGTTTGCGCAAACACTTAATTAAACCCGTGAAGACGCAATTTTATTCACGGAAGATGATATTAATGATATTACAGTTTGTAGCAGAGAAAATATAAGCGAAATGCAAGTTGGCAAAGATGTGAGGTAGTAAGCTCACAATCGTGACGGATTAAATCATGATAACTCTTGAGTTATGTAGTAACAATTTTGTGAATTTCCCTCAGCAGGGTAACGGTACCTCGTCTTTCAGAAAAGAAACGTGTACCTATTGTTCACCGCGGTAGCTCCTTGTTTATTTCTGACTCAGTACCTACAAGTCATGGAATTTATTTATTTATTTATTCTTTCGCACACATGACATGTACATGGGCGGACTTAATACCTTAGGCATTCTCCACCAGTCAACCCCAGGTGGTGAAAAGATAAGATGGTAGGTGGTGGTAATTCTTAAACAGCAAGTATTATTTAAAAACTAGCAGCCGCCAGCGACTTCGTTCGCGTAGCTTAGTTATGCTCCGCTCCTATTTATCGCAGCGTAATGTTATATACACTAAAGCCTTCCTGGATTAATGGGCTATCCAACGCAAAAATATTTTTTCAAATCGGATCAGTAGTTCTTGAGATTAGCGCTTTCAAACAAACAAACTCTTCAGCTTTATATATTAGAATAGATATCTATCTATCTTGCACCGTTAGTAGATAATTGCAACGTCGGTCTTTCCGATTTCGAAGCTTGTTGAATTTAAATAAATTTATTTATTGGGTAAAGAGTTCCTGGAATAATTTGAGGGAGGCCTCGTCCCACTACTAGGGACAGTAAATACAGTAAATAGAAAAAAAAATAACAAAAGGCTGAGACTTCCATGTTTGTATTACAATGTTTAGTATTACAGCTAAAATTTTCCTCAATCATAATAGGTATTTGTGTACAGAATTAACTAATAAATCACAGGCTTAAAATACCATTAATTATTATATCAACAACCTTCAAGCTCTGTCGCAATGAACCTATAGAAGACCTATAGGCACTCTACTTGTAGAAGATTCTCTGCTGGGGAGGAGATTCCTTGTTCAAATATTATAAGGCGAAATGTATAGGGTGGTCAACATGCTTGCCTGCGACGTGGAGGCCCCGGGTTCGATCCACGGCCAGGTCATGATGGAAAACGATCTTTTCCTGATTGGGTCGTGGAGGTTTATCTATATATGTATCTATTATAAATATAGTATCGTTGAGTTAGTATCCCATAACACAAGTTTGGAACTTACTTTGGGGCTAGCTCAATCTGTGTGATTTGTCCGTATATATATATTTATTTTATTTTATTTTTATTTTGTGATGAAAACAATTTATAGATCACTAACATCAATAGTTTGAGAGTCCACCCACACAGACCACTACCACACTACACGACCAAAGTTGAGGTGTGATTGTGTTGTGGCTACTGTAAGGCGTCGTCCAAATTGGCGTAGATCGCACGATGACACGATGCGTTCTCTTCGTGCGATGAGTTCAAACATACAGATTTCATCAAAATGTCCTAATTTGAACCTCGTAACTAATCGTGCGAGCACAAGAAATGCTTAATAACGATCCTACGCATAGGACACTCTGATAAAATCTGTATGTTTAAACTCATCACACGAATAGAACGCGTCGTGTCATCGTGCGATCTACGCCACTTAGGACGACGCCTTTAGCCGAGCTCTACATCTAGCTGGTTGGGTTGTGGTTGGGACGTGGTTTTAATGTGGTCGGTATTATCCACGTCATTGATAACGAAGACCAAATGTGGTAGATGAGGAGAAACTATTCAAATTCATACGAATTTACGCCCGTTGACGTGTTGATGATGTGGTATGGTCATAGTTACGGTATATGATCGGACCCTAAATATTAGCCCACCCGTGCAGGTAACTTTAAAAGGCAATGAGCATAATCTTAAGATGATCAACTCACCTTTAAATTTAATGGTCTTTAAACTCATTCTATTAGAATTACGTTATGGGATTTCTAATTTAATAACCAAACGAGTTTGCTTCATGAGGGTGAAGTTTTATGTGGTAGCTCTCAATAAGAAATGTATGCAAAGGCCAATTTGACGTTAAAAGATGTAATACTACTTTAATAATCGAACTATGTTGTTTGTTGCTGACGTTTAACTTGATAATGTCATAATATATTGATGCGAACGCAATCTGTGCAGGAGAACTCAGTTTAGGTAATCGTCGCGTACATCGAAGGACTGGAACAATTTGCCTGCGGGGGTCTCTTCGTCGGGTTACAATTAAACTGTCTTCAAGGCTCGAATGAATAGACTGTTAATGAATTAATGCGCTTTACATCAGCGATTCAGGCACTGCTTACCGTTAACCTTTAAAGAAAAACCATTAATCATAGAGACGAATGCTTCCAGGTTTAAATAAGATAACAAAATACATTACGTTGAATATCTTTTTTTTCACTTGTTGCTTGTACCAATACACTATGTAAACCCCGTCTGACCCATAAGGATAATATCAAATCAAATCAAATCATAGCATTTATTTCAAATAAACCAGTTACAGGCACTTTTGAATTGTCAGAAGGTCGGTCAGTCAATAAGATGAAGCTAGTCGCCCATTCCAAAGAGTAGGTACCTATGGAGAAGAACGGGCAAGAAACTCCATGGACACTCTTTTAAATTTTCAAGCTATTGTTACAAATATTTGATTACATCATTCATGTTGAAATCAACCGTGTGAGAACGATGCAGAAATAAATTGTACGCCGAGAGCGTCCATTATGAAAACACAACAAAAATCAATTCAGAAATTAAAATACGCCGTGGCAGCTAAGAGATGACCAGTCCCCTCCGACGGCGTCCGTTCACGAACATGACGAATGGATCAGCATCATTCAGCTCAACCATATTGAAGGGAACCTAATGACCCAACACACACGCCACCATCAGCGAGACATTTGAGTGAGCATGACATACTCTCAACAGCCAGAGCACAATTAAGTCAATAAAAAAGACTAACCCAACAAATAAATGCCTTACAGCACATTCGTACATTGTGCTCACACGTTTGCCATGCAATTATACAATACTAAGAAATTGAATCTACACAATGCTAAGATAGTTTTGTCCAAGGTTCAGCAGCTCCAACAGTGTTCCCGAATACTAAGTAGGTATAGCTCCTGTGTAGCTGTAGAAGTGCCGAACACCTCTGTCAGCGATACAATTCCGTAACGTACAATATGCTTGGCTACATAGTGTGTAATACAGGCTTCGAATTAATAACATAAACAATTACATATTCAAACTACAAGAGGAAAATTCAGAGAACAATCAGTTTATAGAAATCGGACGCAGCTCAAGCCCAAGCCTTTTTGTCCTCAATATAATCCTTCACACTATAAAATGCTTTCTGACACAACTTACGTTTAATGAAGGATTTGAATTTATTCAGGCTCAGATCTTGAACCACCTCTGGAAGTCCATTGTAAAAATGTATACATTGGCATCTGAAAGAGCCACCTATTTTCTTGAGCCTTGTTGTAGGTACAATAAATTTGTGCCTGTTCCTAGTATTTATATTATGGACATCACTGTATTTTTTTAAACAATTTTATATTTTTATGAGCATACAAAAGATTTTCATAAATATATTGAGACGGCACGGTCAGTACATTAATCTCTTTAAATTTTTCTCTGAAAGAGTGTCTCGGACTTAATTTATAAATTGCACGAACAGCTCGTTTCTGCAAAACAAATATTGTTTGAATATCGGCGGCATTTCCCCACAACAGAATGCCGTACGACATTACGCTATGGAAATAGCCAAAGTACACTAAACGGGCCGTCTCAACATCAGTCAAATTACGAATTGTTCTAACTGCGTATGCAGCAGAACTTAGTTTTTTTGACAATTTTTCTATATGTGGACCCCATTGAAGCTTAGCATCCAGAGTTATACCCAAGAATACTGTGCTGTCTTCAGATTTCAATTCTTCGCCCTTTATCAACACTTTAGTTTCCACCTGCCTAACGTGAGGTAGAGTAAACTTAATGCATTTGGTTTTTTTCTCGTTTAAGAGTAAATTATTAACATTAAACCAATGGACTACTTTGGAGATCGCGCTATTTACATCATCAGTAACCTGCTGCTGACGTTTCAGTTTAAATAAAAGTGAAGTGTCATCTGCAAACAACACTATATCGTGGTTATCCTTTATTAGGTACGGCAGGTCATTGATGTAAATAAGAAACAAAAAAGGACCAAGAATTGACCCCTGTGGGACTCCCATTGTTACCAAAGACCCGGAAGATCTTGTTCCATTAACGTCAACGCTTTGAATCCTACCACTCAAGTAAGATGTAATAAGATCCAGTGCAGAATTCCGGATCCCGTAGTGGCGGAGTTTCCTGATTAACGTATCGTGAAGAACGCAATCGAATGCCTTAGACAAATCACAAAAGATGCCCAGGGCATCGCATTTATCCTCCCATGCATTATAGATATGTCCTAGAAGTTCAACACCGGCATCAGTAGTTGAACGACCCCTTGTAAAACTGAACTGTTTGCTATTTAATAATTTATGTTTATTAAAAAAATTTAGCATTTGGTTTAAAATTAATTTCTCAAAAATTTTACTAAAGGTAGGTAGTACAGAAATAGGTCTATAATTTGTGGGGTCTGATGTACTACCTGATTTAAACAAAGGTATTATTTTACTATTTTTCATGAGATCAGGAAACTCTCCACAGTCAATACAAGCATTAAAGATATCAGCTAGAGTGGGTGCCACAATATCAATAATAGACTTAGCAACTTCCACCGAATGACCCCATAGGTCAGCAGTCTTTTTTACATTTAGAGTGTGAAAGATTTTAATTATATCTCTACTGATAACATATTCAAAATGAAACTCCGAATCACAAACATTAACATTTTCTTTAAGCAAAGACTCGGCAACAGAAGGTGATGAGTTTAGAGATTTAGTAGTTGAAACAGGAATATCCGAAAAGAAATTTTCAAATGCCTCCGAGACTTGCGAGTCTGATTTAATTATGTTAAATAAAGGTTAGGTGAACACATGACCAAATAAAATATGAAAGGACATTGCTAAAATTCCATACATTGAATGCCCCAGAACTGACAGCAATGAGAAAATGCTAGTTGTGTTTGGAATGATTATTGTAATCATATCAGGCATTTGTTGATACACGGACAAGCTTAGGAACCGAGTGTCAAACTAAAATGTGTTTGATTTTGAGGTTATAACATATATTCGTAAAGAAAACTAAGTTTTCCATAACGTCTGAATAGATTTATTATTTCTTTTACGTTTAGTAAGAAAATAAATCTCATCAAGAAATATGTAGGTAAATAATACAAGTAACCTATAGTCTAGCCTTATCCCAATTATTTTGGGGTCAGTTTCCAGTCTAACCGGATGCCGCTGAATATAAATGTTTTACATGGAGCGACTGCCATCAAACCTTCATAACTGTTACTCGTGTAATCCAGTAACAAAAGTGAACACGCACTACTCTGCATAAAAGCAAGGAAGCGAGTAACCAACAAAACAAAACAATTGGAGATGTCACTCACTTCCGCATCTATAGAATCGATACCGCTAATTGAACTAACGATTTGAGAATCGATTTTGTTTAATATCGATCTAAACACTATTATTACGCTATTTTACAGATTGCGTTAAATGTATTTTGATAACAAATGTAGTCATAATAATAAAAAAATGCATACATTAAATAAAACTTCATGTTTTTAATACTTATATAGAATGATTAAAGTATCGATTTCGTTAAAAACAAGTCGAACATCTCTAAAGCTTTTGACATGACAGCAATTTATATGACAGACAAAATGTTTAGTAGTTAGAAGGCTTTTAAAAATTCGTTTTAAACCCACGCTTGTCCGTTTACTATGGGTATTTGCATATAATATAAAAAAATGAAAGGAAAATTATAATGCGGGACATTTATTTGTCAATGCTGGGGCGAATTTCGGCAATCTCCTTTCACATAATCATCATATTAACAATACCAATGAATTTTGAAATAATCTTTTTTTACCGCGAATTAATTCCAACTTCCCCAAAATTTGGTATTTTTTTGAAAAGTGACAGCACCGGCAGTATTATTACGCTAGGTGGTCGTATTGCTCACAGCAATACGACCACGTAGCGTGTGCCCTGTCCCTTCGCCCGCGCATGTATTGCCTACTGAATATTTATTAAGTAACCTCATTTGCCAAATAATATTCCTTATTTTAGGGGTTCTTTTTAAGTTTTGAGTTTAGCTTAGTAGGCATTATTAAAATCAGTTATCGATACCGAACAATACCTTCACGGATCCGACAGGGTTTTCTATAATATTGTATATAGAAAGTTATTCTCACTTACGTTACTGCAGACAACGTTTAGATAGAACTTTGGCTGGTTTTCTCAGTAAATACTACTGTACGGTATGCCAGTCATTTATAATGTTGCAATTCCCGATGACTAAAATATTACTATAGAATACGACCCGAACATTATACATAAACCATCTGACTTGAAGTCGTAAGTCATAAGACGATCCCCGAGGCTATCTGGGTCCAGGTAAAAACATAAAAGTAACTTAAGTACGTATTTGCTTTAAATAATATGATTGACAAATAAGATAAATCAATGACAATGCATCTTTTATGAAACTCATATATACGTAGTTTAGATATAGAATTATTTTTAAAATAAAATAAATCCTCTTCCAAGCCTGCATACAGCTCAATGACAAGCGAAATTAAACCGAATAAATGGTAAATTAAAAAATAGATATAGTTAGCAGTATTTTTTATAACAGACAAACATTTCCCTATGTGTTTGTTACTCTAGCGTACCTACAGTTTGTAGTTGCAGCTAAAAATAAGTTTCAGATACATCTTAGGTTACTATCTGACATTATGTTGAGTTAAAGTCCTTTTGGCATTATAATCTTTGTTTTCTATAGTTTTTAGATATTTTATTTGGCTGTAATGCGAATAGAGCATTTTTAGCACACTAGTTATTACGCCTGTACCGTGGGTTTATGACAAATAGTTTAAAATCATACACACAACAGTCAAACCCGTGACAACTACAGATAGGCACGAAGCAAATACCTGTGTGGCCTACGGGAGGCCAAAGTATTTGTTCCGTGTGGGAATCGAACTCATGACACAGTTTGAAAACTGTCTAATTTTCAGTTTGCGCAGTAGTTGATTTCTGCGCAAACTGAAAATTTATTTGTTCCCTCTGCGTAGAATTTCTTTCCAGTAATTATGGTTTAAAAACCAAACTACTGAATTAATTTTGATTAAATTTCTATGGGACCAAATTGAAAGTGTATCCTTTCACATAACAAAATAATCATCGGTTGGCGTGATATTGGGTTATTCGTACATTCGGCTTTCTTATGGATGCCCAAGACCTGTACCAAAGTGAAATGGGACCATACGGGAAGATCGATAACCACATTTCAAATAAATGGACTTAAAAGTTTAAAAACTGGCTATTTGTTACCTATATTGAGTTAATATACTACAGAATCCTAAAAAAAGGGCTATCAAGGACGTTCATTACTAAAGATTCCAATTACACATGGAAAGTTCGATAAAATGTTGTCATTTGAGTCCTACCACGAGTTGTGGCAAGGGTTGTAATATAGAGTGATGATAACTAGGCAAGGGAATTAAAAGTATATAGGGCCAAATAAAGGTCGCTTGTTATTGTCTGCGGATCGGTTACTATATCCTCCAAATGTTGTACGGACGACAGCAGGTCAAGCTACCCCAAACTGTCAGATATTCCCATTCAACCTTGAGCTGCTTGAGCGTTAATGCTGAGATAAAATTGAAAATCTACTAAGGAAATCTGACAGATCGTAGTAGCTTGATGTGCTGTCGTCTGTACGTTATGGACAATGAAAAAATTTCAATGACAACGAGACACATGCTGATCAATTTGATGATTTAATAATAGCTCATCCTGCTGTTAAGGATTTTCCTGGGTTCACCATCAACTTGGGAAAAATCTTAACAGCGCGAAGTAACCCAAAGTACAGCGTCGTCTCTTGGGGAATTGGGTTACTTACTCATTCATAGTACCAGCGTTCCGCCCGCTTTCAGAAGCTCTGCTGTGATTCCGTCCTCACCCATCTTATCTTTTTTTTTCAGCTGTTTAAGGGCAATCCTAATCTCGTACAAGCTGATGTCCGGGATGTCCTCGGTATGAAGTCGGGTAAGCCTTGCTCTAGGGTCTTTATTCGAGTTAGCAGAGGTTTTGGCGACTAATGTATACAACGTGTAACATAAAGGGTATATACATAACAAAGGCATGGCATCTTTACATGATATCAAACGATATTGGAAGGGTTTTTAAATCCTATCTCTTTATGTTAGGAAGTTATGAGGAAAAACACCGCCTGTGATAGGCTACTATCATACTAGTTGCACAGAGATATTGAAGACATTTATCGGATTTTGGGAAGTAACGTGACGGGTAACGAGTAGTTATTAACGTATGTAGTGTGCTGCCACGTTTGTTATGATTTTATTTTAAGAAACACACGAAACCGAAAATTTGGTACCAATTTTTTGAGTATTTTATTTTGAGTTAAAACCCTTCCGATATCGTTTGATATCATTTAAAGATGCCATGCCCTTGGTATGTATATACGCTTTTTGTTACACGTTGTATACATACAGCATCTCGATCTGCCCCAGTATCTCGGTATTTGTCGACGCCACTTTGCTGTCTTGCGTTTTCAGCTTAACCAATCAGCTCTGCCCAATAGACTCCACTCTTGCAAAGAATTTGGAGCCTGTGTTCTGGTCTATCGTCTCCTTAATACATTTGGTAATAAAGGAGCGAAGACCGTACCGCAAGGACTTTTGGATTTGTCTATTGAGGCGCCGATGTGCGTCAGCTTTTTCGGAGGTTTGCAGTGCCATGGATCATAGCTCAGCCATCAAGTCTTGGGTCTGGGGAGAGATTTTTTGAGGACTTTGTTTGGGGCGGGACTTAAATGCCTTCGATCCCACCGCCTAGATAATTTCTACAAACTCATTATTTCACTCATCCAAAGAAGCGCAGTCCTCCAGGCATGCGAACCGATTGAAGAGCTCAAGCTGGAAACTTTCGTGATTCTGGACATGGGCACGAGATGGTCGGAAAGTGGACTTCATCAACCGACGCATTTCTCGTTTGAGATCGATATTCAAGATCCCTTTTACCATGCGGTGGTCGCTTCCGATTTTGATCTTGGCGATCACAGAGACATCTTTCAAATATCTCTCTCTTTGTCGACGTAATGAAGTCTATCTCCCGTTTTAATGCGGTCTGTCTCTGTTCAGTGGGACCTATCCAAGTTCACTTTCTCTGGGGTGGCTTCTTGAAAAATAACTTCAACGCAAAGAGTCCTTCCTTCTCCAAGAAGTCAGCCAGCATATTATTACCCCTGTCATTTCACCTCCCATATCCAAATTTCCCTATCCATTGATCCGTCCACCCGGAATTCTGAACAGACTTCAGACCACTGTAAAATAGGTTTTCCGCCGTAGGCCCTTTTTGGAAGCGTGTATGGCCCTGATATGTATATCTGGGAAAGCTGTTCCTTTATTTCGATGGATCCGATTCGGCTGGGCAGCGTTCGGGAAGCTCCGTAATGTATTTCGTCCAAAATACAAAGGTCTTTAACAAATGTGTGTTACCGGTGATGACATATGGATCAGAAACGTGGTCCCTCACTATCGGCCTCATAAGAAAGCTCAAGGTCGCACAGAGAGCTATGGAAAAGGCTATCCTAGGAGTTTCTCTACGTGAGCGAATCAAGAATGAGAAGATTCGTAGAAGAACTAAAGTCGCCGATATACCCCAGCGGATTAGCTCTTTGAAGAGGTAGTGGGCGGGGCACATAGCTCGTAGAGCCGATAGCCTACAGGCAGAAAGGCTCTTGAATGGCGACCACGTACCGACAAGCGCAGCGTCGGACACCTACCGACTAGGTGGTTGGATGACCTGACCAAAACCGCAGGGAAACGCTGGATGCAGGCCGAGTGCAACCGTTATATTTGGAAATTCCTTGGGCTCTCCCAAGGATATTCAAAAAGAACCTATGTCCAGCAGTGGACTTCATGTGGCTGAGGCGATGATGATGACTAATTTATACAAACTAGATGGGTTATGTACCTACATATGTATGTTGGATTTCAGTGGTAATTTTGGATTGCGTAATTTTGATAATTCTTTTTTACTTGAAGGAATATACGTTTAGGATAATAAAATATGTAGGGTTATATAAATAAATGTTTGCGTAAACAGTTAAAGTAGGAACTTTGTTAATAAATTATTTTGTATTTTTTTTCTAAAACTTATGCATTCTAGTTCTACTTTCGAGATTTTTTCATATGTTTTAAACTTATGATGGGATGCATTAAAATAAGCGTTCCCAAAAGTAAAAAACTTTTGGGAACGCTTATTTTCGAAAATATTAACATTATGAAAAAATTGTTCCAGTAAACCCCTATTAATTTTTAAATACCTATCCAACAACAACCCCCCCACCCATATTTTTACACTTTTTATTTTTTCGGCGTGATTGGTTTACACATCGGTACCAAATTTCAGCCTTCTAGTTCTAACGGTTACTGAGATTATCCGCGGACGAACACACAGACAGGCGGACAGGCTAGCCGAAACTATAACAGTTCCTAGTTTACAACGGAACCTAAAAAGGATTATCAAAAATCAGACGAAAGTTCTGAGATGACAAAAATGAAAAAGTAACACTCAAATTGACAACCTCCTTTTTCAAGTCCCTCTCTTCACTTTGGTACTGAGTGTAAACTATGAAAACTTACAATCTTATTAACCCGTAAAGAAAGTAAGAAATTAAACACTAAAAACTTTCCATGGTTCGATAACTATTTGAACAGGTAGATTTTCATTTCTTTCATTCATTTCGTTCATAAGAACATTGTTGAAGCTGTGGCAAGTTAATTCATACATTTGCCAAAATACATTGTTGCAACGTCTTTCTTCCATTATGTAAGAACATCTTATATTTTTTCTTTTGTGAAAAAAAATCTTTATTGCTCAAGTGCTGTCACGGGTGTGCCATCAAAAATGCATATCATAAAATGTTTTTATGGCACTTCTACTTAATATATTCTTAAATTAGAATGTGTTAATAGGTCTTTAAACAAATAATGTTTCAAACAGTCGGTACCCCAGTAAAGTACTTGTTTCATATATGAGAACTTACAGTTAATACATATGCTCATAATCAAAATCAAAAGTCATTTATTCAAATTAGGCTAAGAATCAGCACTTTTTGAACGTTACATAAGACAGTCCCCCAAGACGCCCGCCCTTCGCTACTTCGTAGTAGTTTCGCTGGGAAGAAGAAGTGGCGGAACAAACTCCCCAGCAGCACAGCTGTCTGTTTATTAAAAAAAAAAAAAACACATGGCTTTATACAATATAGATAAGAAATTGTGTAGCATATGCCAGCTAGGCATATGCTAAATTACAAACAAAGTAAAAAAAATAAAATGCCTTTAAAACGGCAATGTAAATAAGTAAAAACTTATTACCTAAACAAGAGCCCCAAGTATAAAGGGCATGACAGCTCACATGTTTATGCTTTGTAAAAAAAAACAATTACCTATAATGAACTAATACTAATAACGTGTTAATAAAGTAATTCTGGAGACAGGAATAATATGCCTCGTCCTCATGTACCCCGTCACGGTGTGCTGACGCTGGCGGCGGGCTTCTCATCGCAAGCCGGCGCCTGGCTGGGAATTCGATAACGTCTCCCAACCAGGGCGTCTCCTGCGGCGGCTTGAGGCATGAAGGCGCTGGGATTCCTGCTCCCTCACGCACCCTGTCTCCTCTTTTGTCAGCATTACTCTTTCGCAAAAGGAGGTGATGGCCTGCCATGCACTCTCGCTCCGGACCATGGCCTGGACCAGGGTCGGACGCGAGAGATCGCCGCCGATCGCGGCCAAGCGAACCAAGCCGCGCAGACCTCCACCGTATGCTCCACCGTGTCCACAGGGCGATCCACACAATGGTGACACAGGTGCACGTCGATATTCCTGCCACCCTGTATAAGTCGACAATAAAAGATGAACTCATCTTCTATTTCTGTCACATGACTAATATTGGATAAACTGCAATAAACCTACTAATTAACAAGTTAAATAAAAAAAATACATCATACTTATGGCTTCTGTACAGTCGCTTCTAAGTCATTTTATTACATCTGACGAGAATTCATTAAAAGAACTTTATTGATTAGGAATAAGTATGAACCTAAAGGTTCATACTTATTCCAAAACAAAATATAATAACGGACTTCAGTAGGTTTAAAAACCTACTGAAGTCCGTTATTATATTTTGTTAGTTCTTAAAGGTAGTAATTGCCAATTTTACACGGACATTACATTAGTCGACAAGAAATGAAAATTTTGTAAAGCTCAATCGATAATGGGAACTAAAATTGAGAATTGAAGAATTCTTATTGAATAAAATGGTTTTATAAACATTGCGTTCTTCAAAATTGTTAAGATAATTCGATTTCCATTAGTATCTGATAGTTTAGCATGCGTACGTTTGTAAGTGAGCGTCGCGGAGATGTATCGCCGGGATGCGCCTGCGCCGGCGTCGGGTCGCACGAAGTTCATAGGTAAACACGACGGTATATAAACCCCATGCAGTGTCAACGAGCACACATTTGTGCCTGTGATTGCATCCAGTCCCTTTGTACTGACGTCCCCTGCCCTACATTCCAACACAATGGTGAGGAAACATTCATTTATTATTTTGAGAGAACGAATCTTCGTTTTTCAAATCGTACTTAATTGACAGATTGTCAATCATTCATTCGTGATTCCTACCGTGATTAGACGTCGCACATGGATAGCTTTCTGTAAAACTTTTATGCGTTTTCCGCATTAAAAGTACATAACATACGCCTCGTTTATGCTAATTATTCTTATTCATTAAGTATAAGTAAAGGGGTATAATAAGAGTTCTATGACTGACATCCATAATATACAGGGCGACATCGTAGAGTCACTGAAACGCAAAATGCAAACATGAATTCAGCATGATGTTTATTAATATATATATTAAGATATTTTGTCGTCCTCCGTGGCGCAGCGGTCAACACGCCTGCCTGCGACTTGGAGCCCCGGGTTCGAACCCCAGCCAGGTCATGATGGAAAACGATCTTTTCCTGATTGGCCTGGGTCTTGGAGGTTTATCTATATATTTATCTATTATAAATATAGTATCGTTGAGTTACTACTTACTTTGAGGCTAGCTCAATCTGTGTGATTTTTCCGTATATATTTATTTTATTTATTTATTTTCATTCACTTTTAGAGCTTGCAAATTTTTCGCTAGTTAACAAAAAAAAAAAATTTTCTGTTTCTGCAAAACTTGTGAAAAAAATTCAACGCCGTGGTTCACGATCACGTACTAAAT
Source organism: Sesamia nonagrioides (assembly GCA_017933935.1). Lineage (NCBI taxonomy): Eukaryota > Metazoa > Arthropoda > Insecta > Lepidoptera > Noctuidae > Sesamia > Sesamia nonagrioides. The sequence continues at coordinate 34,011 of JADWQK010000706.1, forward strand.
CTATGGTAATGGATTTCTCGAGCTCGATGTCCCATCCACGCTGTGTATGGGCGAATAAGTACTTATTTTATGTAAATGTCTTATGAGCATCACCCTGAAAGCCTGATTTATTTCCTCATGTTTTCACTTTCTGTTTGACGTATTGTGTTATTCAGAATGGTTTGCATAAAGTATTGGTCTATCAGAGATGCGTTTTAAATGAGTGTCCAGTGAAACATAAAGGGTGTATCTGACATCGACGCACAAACGAGTACCATGGATCCAGTACATGATTCTGAATCCCCCAGTGGTGGAATTTTTCGTCGGCTTTTTCATGATTTAAAAAAATAAATGTAGTTTTTTTTTCACTTCAGTTCATTCACAATTGCTATACTTTTATAACCCAATAAGATTTTAAAGTAAAAATTAAATAATTCGTTAATTACATAAAAAAGCGCAATGAAAACAAAATCCTAAAAACTATCTTAGCAGCTGATTTAATAGAGTTTACATCAGGGATCAACGTCATACCTACAAACCCGCACGGCGGCACGCTTGCAACGTTCAAAAGCCGAGCCGACACTTTTTTTTAAACACTGTGTATTCTGTAACCGTTCATAACGACATAAATGACTATCATAATTTTATTAGTGGCATGCGGTCTAGCCTTTTCGCGAAGTTTGCGTAACGATGTCAGATAGGTGTATCTGACATCGTAACAAATGCTGTATTTACAGCATTTGATAAAAAGGTGCTGACGCCGATGCTGGTGATGAGATTGATATCTTTATGTATAACTAGCGGCCGCACGCGACTTCGTCCGCGTTTTTTATATGCTCCGCTTCTATTGATCACAGCGTGATTTTATATAGCCTTAAGCCTTCCCCGATTAATGTATTATCCAAAGCAAAAGGAATTTTTCAAATCGGGCCGTAGTTCCTGAGATTAGCGTGTTCAAACAAACCAACAAACTAAAAACCATTTGTTAAACAAAATTATCTTGCTGCTCCATGAATTATTTTACGTACTTCAACTTTTATAAAGAAGTACTTGGATGTGTTAATAAAATAAAAAGTCGTTTGGATATATAAACTATTGGAAAGAAAATCATTTGATCATCATTTGTTTTATCAAATCCTTAAATAAATCGAAAGTTATCTCTATAAGCTTATCAGTGAAACAAACAAAAATATAATAGAACTGAAAATATTGAGTTTCAGGAAGACTAGTATAATAACTAAATGCCCTGACATTTTCATGAAGAAAAGTAATTGCATTTAATTTAAAAAATAATTAAGCTAGGTACAACGTTATTTTGAAAACGCATAGAGCAATAATAGCAGTAGCTGCTATTATTGCAAGTTCATGCAATTGACAGTTACACACAGAGAGTTGGCGAAATTAAAATAGATTGACAGCTTGAAGACTAACCAATCTTCCTGAAGTTTAGCTTAGTTTTTTTTTATAAAATATGGTAATTACAAAAGTAGGCATTTACGTTTGTCAGGAATAGGGATGTTTCTTGGGTAAAAAAAATGATTCTATTTAGTCCGTCATTCAGATTATAGAAAAATATAGGATACGCGTATATTTTATTTTATCAAATCAATAAAAATTGACAAATATAAAAGGCATCAAAGATCAGGAGTGGTGGCTGGTGACGTCACTGGTCGCTAAAAAGTGTAGCGTGCACTGACGTCACACGAGTTTTCAACGCGCTGTGTCGTCTTAATTTTTTGTTTATATGAAAAAAAAAAAATACATGTCTAGTATTTTTTGGAAATCTGACTGACGGACTAATTCGTTTTTTTTTAGTCGAATAACTTATTGCATGATTTCTTTTCTTATTTAACCTTTATTAATTTTAAATAATAATATTTATATCACTAATTCAATGAAAAAAATATCCCCATTCCTGATCAGCAGGGTGATTGTGAAACACTAGCAGTAGCAATGGGTTTCATTTTGACATTTAAACAACATTCAATAAGGTATTAACGTTGTTGAGTAGACACATTTTCCGAACTTATGGAGCAATGGACTAGCAATAGGCTTCAAAACGATTCCATTTTTTTTATAATTATAAACTAGTGCTTGACTGCAATCCCGCCTGATGGTAAGCAGTGATGCAATCTTTGATGGTAAAGCGCGCTAGTTGATTAAGCCTATTCACTTAAAAAACTCAGTGAATAGGAAGGAAGACGGCAGCTGAACGAGGTGATGCAATGTTAAACCCAACAACACGGCCAACAATGCTGCGCCAGAGGAAAATTTATCTGGAGACCCTCCACGACCAAACTCCCGACACAACAACATTTGGTGCATCGTACCCGGCACACATCGCAAAACAACTGTTCAGGCCCGTCCTCCGTGCGGCTTCACCAGACAACATGCGGGAACACGACGGAATTGCATGATTTAATTCCCCCATCTCCGTTCCACCATCGGACGACCCGTCGTATGGCGAGTTTCCACCCTTACTTTGTTAACACCACTACGATCCGGACGAAGCGTTTCGCCTCCTCCTTTATACCGCGTACATCGAGGGACTAGGACAAATTGCCAGCGGCGGTGTTTCCGTCGGACTACAATTTGAGTGTCTTCTCAGGCTAGAGTGAATAGGCTCATAATAAACTAGTGCGCTTTACCTCTTTTATTGCGGTCAAGCGCTAATTTATAATTAACTAGCTTTCCGCCCGCGGCTTCGCCCGCGTGGAGTTCGGTTATATCGCGCTTTTTAGATTTCCCTCGGGAACATCATATTTTTCCGGGATAAAAGGTAGCCTATGTTCTTTCTTAGGGTCCAAAGATTGTCTGTGCCAAATTTCATCAAAATCGGTTGAGAGGTTTAAGCGGGAAAGCGTAACAGACAGACAGAAAGACAGACAGACCGACAGACAGACAGACAGAGTTACTTTCGCATTTATAATATTAAGTATGGATAAAAAAAAAAAAAACGACGAATGGCTTGGCGGCAAGACTTTGTCTGGTGGGTGGCAACTTCTGCTAACAACCGATGTTATGGCCTACCACCGAGGAAGTAATGATAGTACCTAATAATGTGTTACGCAATTAAGGTGCTAGTTTTATATTTACTTTAACAGAGCAATAGGCTTCACTACATTATGAAAGTTATGATATCTTCCACTTTCTCTTGCTACACATAACATTACCCTGTTCATAAAGAATTTTAGTATGCAAATTTACTACCGTTACGTTGTCACGGGTCAGGAGTCAGCACGTGTTTCATGAACAGGAGTTCACATTGCAGTTTTAGATCGTTGTCGAATCACGGAATCCTTTCTTTCCTCAAACCGACAATTTCTACCCACCTTACTCACGTTTTTGAGACGAGTATTCCTCTTTGAGTAAAGTTTGCACAATATCAATCGTAAAATATAATGTAGTCGTTTTCTAACAAAGGACTTTTGTAACTACAAACGAAACGAATGTATTGCTTAGTCTTGCAATATGTGCTAGTAGTATGAACCAAGGTACTGTGAGGCACTCTGGGACATTACCTTTCCTTTTTTTCTTGTTGGGATGGGAAATCATCAAATGACTTCTTCCGCTCTGGGCGGAGCGGCAGGGTGTGTCAGACTTTTACTGACTAAAACCCACCCGTGTTTCTTCGCTTGCCTGTGCGACAGCCAGGGCCACGGTTTCTTGTTTAACCAACCCGCAATCCTGACCCAGGAGGCATCGGTCTTTGTGGACCCCGTTACGATGTGCTGACATCTCTTTGAGGCGCGCGTGAAACACGACGCACCGTCGACTCGGGTCTGGTCCTTACCGGGCGGCGAGCTGCCCACTGCTCACCGCCTTACATATAACTTAGAAAAGTTACATTGGTACTTACCTGACCTGGAATCTAACCCGCACACGATTCGATTAATAAATATTTATTTCAGAAAATTAAAAAAGTAGAAAATTTGATTTTTCACATTAAGGACTCGGAACGTTCAAAGCTCATTAACAAATGTAATAAAATTTGATTTATCAAATTTTGTCAAAAACGCTAAATTACAACTCACATTGCAACTGTACATTATTATAACTCGCATAATTCATTTATGCATTTATTGTGCCTATAAACAACTTGAATCTGCCCGAGAAACTTATAGATGTAACCTCCTTCAACACCAGGAAATGCCAGCAATGATTAGACCATTCATCTTGATAATAATGCGATTGATAAAATAAAACATAAATATATCAGCTGTCTGATAGCCATTTCTACAGTGCCTATTGCAAAACTCGTATAGGTTTCCGACAGACAATTGCGATTTACAGCAACAGTCATATTGAAATTGCAATGACCACGCGTAACTGATTATGTGATAGGTTTATGTGAAGTATGTAATTAATATTTTTGTAAATTACATAAGGCTTTCATTTAACCAAGATTTCTGTTCTTGTTTTTAGTACATATTCTTAAATTATCAAGAAAAGAATCGTTAATTTCAAACGAAAGATAAGAAGAACAAGAAATCTCTTCTCGTGGCTTCTCCCCTTATGGTATTAAGTTGAAAAGCCAGGTTAAAGTTACAATAACTGAATGAACTATTGGTCTCGTCATTGCAAACGCGACCACTATGCGTCC
>JADWQK010001941.1:0-13204 GCA_017933935.1 Sesamia nonagrioides
TTAGCTCTCCTGCCTAACGCCTCTGGATTACGCCTCCAGATTACACTTCTAGATTGCGTTACTGGATTACTCTTCTAGACTGCGGTACAAAGACCCTTGGCTTCACTAACTGACGGGTGTCAGATTAATACACGGTTGAACGCGGCCTGCGGGATTAGGTATCTCGGGAACACCAGGAGCAAAATAATCATGACAGCTTATACCTGTCTAGTCGTCGTCGAAAGAGAACTTGATGTGCCGTACCATCAGGGTTCAGCCACATCCACTCCAACAAGCCTGATCCAATGGGAATAAAGGCCACCAAAGATAAATTAACGCGACGCCTCCCAAAACGGGTTCCCACCCTAGGCCCGCCAATAGAGCCAAATCTAGAACAACATTTAACCTAATTCAGTACCTACTACAGAACAAGAAAACACGTGGAGAAAATATTCCGGGTACAGAAATGAATACTCACAGAGAGATGAGCCAGACTTCATATGCACCGCCCCATGGGGCTTATTGCACCAAACGCCAGCCTTGGGTACCGGCTATTTCCACAAAAGAACTCGCGACACCACGCAAGCTTCGGTCATTCCTTTTTTTTTTTTTCTCGAAGCTTTCCTCTGTTCCGACCGACCGCTCCCAATTGTCTTTTCCTGAACCATAGACTCGTGCGTTCCGCGACCTGCATTTTTAACTCAGACTCATGAGTTGGTTCCTAATTTTTTAATATCTTTATTTTAAGTCCTTCTTTTTTATTATATTTTTTAACCCGGTTATTGAGCACACAAGCGGACCTACTCTTAATGTAAAATAAGAATAAGTACTGGATAGTAATGAAAAACAGGCGGATGCTACTACCAGATTTATTATCGGTATTTCCACAGGTTTTAAAGTATACAATCTCTAGATTCGGTCAAGTAAAGACACGGTGTAGTCTTAAAATCTAAAACACGATTACATTTTACGAGACTAAACTAACACACCCGCACTCTACGACGTCTCGGAACAGAAAGGGGCCGTTACCACAGTATGTGGGCGGAAGAAGCCGATATTTTCTAACTTCCGGGTCTGAGAGTTTCTAGAACATTCCAAACGTATTTATCTTACCGCCCCCAGGTGTCGAGAGGCGGGTTTAAACTACAACTTTCATTGACAAATAATCGTGATTCATTCATAAACCCAGCACATCTGGCGGCCAATAGCGGTACTACAGTCTCAAGATCAATATGGCGACCGCCTTCATTCATAATACAGCGCCTCCAGTGTCGAAAAGCGGTACTACTAATATTGTGCGTACTACGTTCATTGAAGCTGTCGCCTCCCTTCGACAACAGAGGTCGCTAGCTGCCTATGTCGGCTACAGTTTATATCAGTCACATTTCTCCCGCCGTGTACATGCAGTGTACATAAATATCACCAGTGACTGGTATATACTACACGACATTAACAATGAAATGAACAATTCAAGCAACTATATAACATAACAATTTAAGGTAAGGGTAGCCACCCCAGAATTCCTGCTCAGCTATATATTAGTTCAGCTTTAACTAAAAACAAACTCCTGCTTGTAGCAGAATTCTGGAGCGACGCCATCAAGGAGACACATAACGTAAGAACTTATTCTATCAAGGAGACACATAATGTAAGAACTTATTCTATCTACACTAGCGTCTACAAATACAAGACAAACAATTATTCATGACAATAACTAAACTTCTACTGGTATAACGACGAGACGTTTAACAGGACGACGCATCACACCACTCTTGGTTTTGACGTCGACGACTCTTATGATACCATCTGCGCCTGGGTACGTGCGTTCGACTCTTCCCTTTGGCCATATGTTTCTTGGTAAGTTTGGGTCCACTATGACAACCAAATCGCCCACCTTAATCGAATCGCCGCGTCCATGCGGCTCCCGCCGGTTTTGAAGCGTAGGCAATACTTCGTGTACCCACCGTCGCCAGAACAAATCCGCTAGTCGTTGCGACGCTCTCCAATGCGAACGGCGTAGTTCATCTTGCCTCGTGAAAGTCCCTGGCAAAGGGACTTTAGAAGGAGCTCCAAGCAGAAAGTGGTTAGGTGTCAAAGCTTCTTCGTCGTCAGGGTTAACCGACACATGGGTCAAGGGTCGGGAATTGACCGTGTGTTCTATCTCTGTCAAGAGTGTATGCAGCACGTCTTCATACGGATGCCGATCAACAAGTGTAGCATTCAATGCAGCCTTTACCGTGCGTACCAATCTTTCCCAAGCTCCGCCCATGAACGGCGCTCCTGGCGGAATGTAGCGCCAGTCTATGTGACGTACCTCTGCTTCGTGTTGAAGCGATTCTAGGGCGGCCTTACGGAGCTCAGCGTCTGCCCCATGGAAATTGGTGCCGTTATCACTCCAAATGACTTCAGGGCATCCACGACGAGCCATCATACGTCTCAATGCGAGTATAGCCGCATCCGTTGACAGCGAGGCGGCGACTTCTAAATGTACAGCACGCGTAGTGAGACATGTGAACAATGCCACGTAGCGCTTCTCATGATGTCTCGCCACTGTGACGGAGAGTGGCCCGAAGTAGTCTAGTCCTGTGTGTGTGAATGGACGTTGATGGTGTGCCAGTCGACAGGGTGGTAATTCACCTGTCAACGGCTCTGGTGGTACAGCTCGACGGAGCCTGCAGGGTTGACATAGCTTGATAACTGCACGGACGGATGGTCTCAAGCGTAGAATCCAGTAGTGTTGCCGTACCTCATTCACGACGCATTCCACGCCACTATGGTGTAACTTTCGATGTATCCAGTCTATATACAAGCGGCAGTAACGGTGGTTACCGTCTAATACTGCTGGTGACTGTGTTTCGCGTGATATATCGACTGCTGCCGCGATTCGCGAGCGTATTCTCATTATCTTGTGTTCGTCGATTGTCAGCGATAGTCGCTTCAACCGACTGTCAATCGGTACCGTTCTCCCGCCGGTGACGTGACGTAACTCATTTGCGAAACTTTCTTCCTGTATAGCGCGTGTCCAAAGAATCTCTGCCCGACGTGTGTACTGTGTACCAAGGGATATGTAGACCGTTGGAGTAACGCGGGGGTTGCGGTTCTGCTCTCTGCACCGCTTTCTCGTACCTTCCCGTTGCTTCTCCATCCAGTTCGGGTCTTCAATGCTGATGTTTTTATTGCGTTTGCGGACAGCTGCTGCGGTATGAACTCGAAGTCTGTCGATAAATTGAAGAATGCGGGCCGTTGCCCGGATGAGTCGCAGCCAGGAAGAGAAACGCGTAACATCAGGTAACGCCTTCATTAAAATAGACTGACCGTGAGCAGCAGTGATGGTAATACGCTCCTCGCCCGTGTCGATATAGAGGTGTGAGTCTGTTTCCTGTGGCCAATCCTTTTCGTTGTCATAGAGAAATGAAGGGCCAATGTACCAACGGTGGCTCGCCGTGAAGTCAGTCGGTGTATCGCGAGTTGAGTCGTCGGCGACATTGTGAGCGGTGGGCACCCAGCGCCACTCGTTCCGTTCTGTGATTTCTTCTAATTCTGCTACTCTGTGTGCGACGAACGGCTTGAAAGTGCGCGCGCCCGCGCGCAGCCACGCCAGCACAGTGCGCGAGTCGGACCAGAAGACTCGGCGGTCGGCGCGACGATCGTGCTCTCCTTCCACGCAGCGCGCCAGGCGCCCGCCGAGCACGGCAGCCTGTAATTCAAGTCTAGGTATAGATGTGACCTTAAGGGGCGCAACGCGCCCTTTCGCTGCCGCGAGCGACACATCTACATGACCTGTGTCATTCACTGAACGCCAATATGCTGCTGCAGCATAGGCTCGTTCGCTCGCGTCCACGAAAACGTGCAATTCTAACCCAGTCGAGTCATTATAACCCGGGTGACAACGTGGAATATGCACGCCTTTCAGAATTTGCAGAGCATTTATCCAGTCGCACCATTTACGTTCTAGATTTTTAGGTAGGCGTTCGTCCCAACCGATTTTTAAACGCCAAGCGTCTTGCAATAGGCACTTTGCCTGTGTCGTAAACGGTGCAGCTAGACCCAGCGGATCATACAAAGACATTGTTGTTTTTAATAACTGTCGTTTAGTGACCCGCATGCTCAAATAAGAAGGGTCTACTTTCCTGAAGTTAAATCCTAAAGTGTCACCCTGGTGTCGCCAAATAAGACCGAAAATTTTCTCTTCCTTGTTGAGCAGAGTATCCTCCTCTGCCGGCTCGGTCGAGAGGCCAGCAACAGCGGCCGGCTCGTTGGACGCCCACTTTTGCAGCACAAAATTTCCTCGTCGATGTACAACGTCGACTGCTGTAGACACTTGGTTTGCTTCTTCTGCGTTGTCGAAGCTCTGTAAAAAATCATCCATATAGTGATTCCGTACTATAGGGTTAACAGCTTCGGGGTAGTCGACCTCATGAACTTGTGCGTTGAGATTTTTAACATAAATCGCAGTGCTTGGGGAAGAGGTTGCACCAAACAACACCGCTTTCATTCTATATTCGATGGGTTTTAAGGTCGCATCATCGCGCCATAGAAAACGGAGCGCATCTCTGTCTTCCCTTCTCACCGTTATGCACAGAAACATGTCTTTTATGTCTGCTGAAACGGCAACAGGTTTTTGTCTAAATCTCATCAACACGCCAAGGAGTGACTGTAGGAGATCGGGACCCGTCAGAAGATAGTCATTGAGGCACACTACCTGCGTGCGTGCCGCTGCGTCATACACAATTCTGACCTTACCTGGTTTATATGGATTAATTACAGGGAAATGCGGCAAGTACCACTTACGTCCGCCAGATGGCGTCGATGGCGCTAGTTCTGCATACCCCTTTGATATCAGCGTCTTCATCTGCTCTAAGTATTTTTGTTTCAAATTTGGGTCTTTACGTAAACGGGATTCAGTGCTGTGTAGTCGACTGAGCGCGGTGGCGTAGTTATCTGGGAACGACCTATTTTCATTCTTCCATAATAACCCAGTCTCATAGCCACCTTCCGGCAGAGCACGCGTAGTTTCCTTTAATATTTTCAGTGCTCTCGTCTCCGGGTCTGCTTGCGGCCGACGTGGCTGCACTCCTAACGACTCCAGGCTAAAATGTTCTTGTATGAGCTTTTCAATAGATTCCTCTGTACTTACGTGACCGCAGCGTTCTCCAATCTGTGGTAATACATGTACCTTTGTCAGGTCGCAGGTCTTGCCATGTAAAATCCAGCCGAGTGGTGTACGTGACGCTACCGGCTGGTTCTTTGTGCCTACTCGTGCTTCAGAGGCGAGCAGCAGTGCCCAATTGTCTTGGCCTATTAAAACAGTTGGCACGCCCATATCGTATGCTAGCTGCTCGGCTATTGGTGTCAGGTGTTCGAAACCCATCAAGTCCTTTGCCCGTATCGACTGGCCTGATAATTTAAGTCTGTCAATGGTTCTGGCTTCGATGTCTATGCCTTCAGATGTGTACTTGCCTCGTATATTTACCTTGACTCGTTGCGAGTTCGTGGCGTCAATACGCGCGCCTGCTACGGCCTCGATGTAAAATGGATCATTTGGGCCTTTTGCGCCTATCCGTTGCGCCATATCAGCGGCAAGAAGGGTTATTGTCGACCCATCGTCCAACAAAGCAAATGTATCTACTTTACCGTTTGGTCCCGATAGTGTTACGGGTACTACTTTCAGCAGGACTTGATTGTAAGCGCGCGGCGTGCTCGTGTTGTTGATGACGGCGTGTGGCGCGCTGTCACCGCTTGGCGCCGTATCGTTGCGCGACGCTACGTGCTCGGTTGCTGTCACACGAAGACGCTCTTCCGAGTCGTTTGCAGCGCGTGCTCCCTGCCCTCTGTCGCTGTGCAGTAGCCTGTGATGATAATACTCGCAGCCTTGCACTTCACATTGCTTGCCTTGGCATCTATGCTTCCACGTTCGTCGGTTTAGGCATCTGAAACATAATTTATTTTTACGTGCAGTTTCCCATCTATCATTTATCGACATTTTCTTAAAGTTAGAACAGATAGTCACTCTACTACAGTCACCGTTGCAAATCATGCAAGGTGTTTTATCAGTCCCTATTTTAAATGTCTTATGAGCCGGTCGTCGTGGAAGGTCTCGTTTATGTTCCACCTCTACTGTGGCGTGACGTGCATTAAGATCGGCCTCTCTATCGAGAAATCGTCCCAATACTACTAGGCCAGGCTCTGTGTCACCTGCAGCCACCTCATAATCGTACCACCGGCTCCTTAACGTAACTGACAACTTTTCTGAAATTGCAGAAATCATCTCCGGACTATATAAATATTCTGTTCTTTTCAGGGCTTGTACCGCGGCAATAGCGTTTGTGACCTTTGATGCAAACACACATATATCTGTAGGGTTATCTGATACCCTAGGTAACTGACGTACTTTATTTAATTCGTAAGTTATTAATGCGTTAGGTCGTCCAAATCGAGATTCCAACCTTTGCATAATTTGAACGGCCGAGGATCCTAGGAATAGGCATTTAACTGCCTCGAACGCGGGCCCTCTCAGGGACCTTCTGAGACGGGCCAAATTTCCCGCCTCTGTGTGAGTCGACGCGGACTCATTATACGCTGCTTTAAAATGCAGCCATTCGCCTGGGAGGCCACTATAAATAGGTAAATCAAATTCATACCTGCTGGCAGCGGGTTTGCCCCGCGCTACCTCTAACAATGCCTGAGTCAGTCCTTGCAGCAGGCTCCCTTCATCGCTATGTTGCTGCAGTGGCAACGGCGCCGTGTCGTCTGCCCTCGTCCTCCGCGTGTCGTCGTGTCGCGGCTGAGTGGGTGAATCCCTGTGGGGCGACACGAGTTGTGACTGCGGTGGGCTGATGTGGCCGCCGTGTTCACTGAGTCTGTCTGCGGCTTCCGTCCGACGTTTCGATGTCGCAGCAGAGCTCTCCTCTAGCAGTTCTTCGTCTGCCGATTCTGCCTCTAAGAGTGCCAATCTAGCGGCAGCGAGTTCCAATCTCGCTCGGGCCAATGACTTCCTGTCGGCTTTCGTCTCGCCACGTGGTTGTCTGTGTGGGGGTGTGGTCGCCACAGGGCTGTGAGGCTGGGTCTCGTCCGACTCTGTGACGGAATAGTTGGGCGGGTCTGCTGGTCCCACCGCTGTCGCCAATTCCGTGGAGTCCCCATCCGTGGCTCCTGTGACGGCTTCTTGCATACCGCGTGTTTTCACCATGTCGACGGCACACACACCACTACCACTTTCTGTGTAAAACTACACCGAAGCCCTACCCGACCGAATCCGATTATCTTAGGAAGAATACTGGAGCATCCGGCTCGAATGGACCAATATTGAGCACACAAGCGGACCTACTCTTAATGTAAAATAAGAATAAGTACTGGATAGTAATGAAAAACAGGCGGATGCTACTACCAGATTTATTATCGGTATTTCCACAGGTTTTAAAGTATACAATCTCTAGATTCGGTCAAGTAAAGACACGGTGTAGTCTTAAAATCTAAAACACGATTACATTTTACGAGACTAAACTAACACACCCGCACTCTACGACGTCTCGGAACAGAAAGGGGCCGTTACCACAGTATGTGGGCGGAAGAAACCGATATTTTCTAACTTCCGGGTCTGAGAGTTTCTAGAACATTCTAAACGTATTTATCTTACCGCCCCCAAGTGTCGAGAGGCGGGTTTAAACTACAACTTTCATTGACAAATAATCGTGATTCATTCATAAACCCAGCACATCTGGCGGCCAATAGCGGTACTACAGTTCTCAAGATCAATATGGCGACCGCCTTCATTCATAATACAACGCCTCCAGTGTCGAAAAGCGGTACTACTAATATTGTGCGTACTACGTTCATTGAAGCTGTCGCCTCCCTTCGACAACAGAGGTCGCTAGCTGCCTATGTCGGCTACAGTTTATATCAGTCACACCGGTCGTTCTTTATTTAAATTTATTCATTATCCCAACGACCGTCCTTTCGCGCAACGCCATCTCTCGGCTCGATGTAAAATATGTGACCCGAGTTCAGCCCTAGCCCACGAGATGTCGCCTGCTGCTATATTTTGCTACGTGACACCTGTCAAATTAAGATACTCCATAGACATTTCTTTTTGGTTCATTTCTTTCCGTTCGGGCGAATGGAAAAGGCAAAGGCATAGTACGCCATACAGCCAAGTCTTCAGTAATTTTTTTCTTCATTAAATATCTATCCTAACTTATCCTAATTTATCCTAACTTATCCTAGCATAACTTAACCTAAACTAACTCCTTTCGTTTTACGCGTTTGGACGATAAGGAGCGGTTTAGCGTAAAGACATGATGAGGCCACTATGCTACAATATTTCACTGTTCTTTTTGAATTATTCACTGAATGCACTTTTTACTACATAAATCACGCGTTTTTATTTAGTAAACGACACTATAAATAATTTTAAAGTCCAATGAAAAATGAGCGTGACACTCATCTTGACATTCCCGCCAAATCGCCACTCCATAGACAGTTTAGACGCCATTATAAACATGGCGACTAAAAATACGCCATTTACGTCTCAGAGACCCATGATCGTTTATGTTTTGATGTTATAATTTTGCTATCCAGTAGAAGCGCTGTGTGAGGTCTATGTGGTGTACACCACGACCTCACACATTCTACATCTAAATACAACCTCCTATTAAGTAGCCGACTGTCTCTTTTTTGTTTTGAATGGGATATCATTAAAAGACATCTCCTGATCTGGGTGGAGCGTGTCAGACTTTTACTGACTAAAACCCACCCGTGTTTCTTCGCTTGCCTGTGCGCTATGGCCGGTTTCTATTCAAACCAACCCGCAACCCTGACCCAGGCGGCATCAGTCTTCGTATACCCCGTCACGATGTGCTGACATCTCTTTAAGGCCGTTGGCTCAGATCTTGCGGGCAGCGGGGCGGCGGCGGCAGCGGCGCGGGAGCGGCGTGGGTGCCGGGCGGGCATCGAAGACCCGTTCTCGAAACTAGCGGGCAGATCGCGCGTCACTATAGCCGCGTAGTGTTCTGTCCACGATTGTATCGACGAGATATTCGTTTTTATTCGCGAAAGCAATGTCTGAACAATGGCGGCAACATCTTTTTGATTGAAAATTGTTATTAACGCTCGATCACCGCTCGCTCCCCGCTCACTGGCCGCAAGATTCGAGCGCGAGAAGTACACCGCTCGCTACCCGCTACCGCCCCGTTGCCGCGCCGCTGTTTTCGAGAACCGTTCCGTTTGATTTTACGCATAAGCGCCCCCGCTGCCCGCAAGATTCGAAGCAGCGGCCTTAAGCGCGCGTGAAACACAGCGCGCCGTCGACTCGGGCCTGGTCCTTACCGGGTAGTGAGCCGTCAACTGCTCGCCGGAAGATCTGCTGCAGTGCTGACCACTATGACTACAACCCTTTTTATTTTCTTCCACCAGGTTATATACAGCTGTTCACCAAAGACCGTATCCTTCCCAGTTTGTTGCGCCAACTACCGTATGACCGGAACAGTATTATGCACTTTCGTGAACGAGATTACAGCAAAAATGGACGACGGACTATAGTGTTTAAGGTAAGAAAAACGGAGATGGTTTCCACTACCGTCAGCGTCTGGCTTCAACATCATCCGGGTGAATTTTGTCGCGTTTCACGTCTGCCTACGCAATTAACGCATAACACATTATCAGTAGCATTGGTTTTCATTTTGACAGTTCAACAACATACATTGCGTTATTTACGTTGTTGAGCTGACACATTTTCGAACATAGGGCGCAATGTAATAGCAATAAGCATACATAGATGATCAACCCATCTACAGACCACCCGCGAAGGCGCCGTGTGGCTTCTCCTTCTTCAGCCTATAGAGGACCACTGCTGCACAAAGACCTCCCCCAAGGCTTTCTACAATGACCGGTCTTGTGCTGCCCGCAGACCCCCGCGACCTTCACCAGGCTATTGGTCCACTATGTTGGGAGCCTCCCTTCGCTGCGTCTTCCGGCCGTGCGGCTGTCATTTATTAATTAGTCACAAGCCACTTACAATAACTAACATCTTATCTTCCAGGATCGTAACTTTCACCAGAACAGAGACGGTCTGACAGCCACGGATATTAAAAAATTCGCGCTGATATACGGACCCGAATGTCGAGCCCGAGATCGTGCCGAAAAGATAGCTATGTGCAAATCTTACCCTGGAGTAAGAAGAAGAAAGAGAGAAATACTAGAACCTTTTGCAAACAGAAGTTTAAGGGTCAACCCTAATATCACTCCACCCCCACATTTATGGATGGAAGCTGGAATTGCTAAAGATGAAACAGCCGAAAAACTTCAAGAAATAGCTCCAGATATTGACGTCCCCAAAAACGTATCAGAGAGTCTAAATACTTTAGGCATTGTTAGAGAAACAGATAGAATAACAGAATTAGTTTATCAGCTTTCTGCCTTAGCACTAAAGAATGCTAGAGAAAAATATTGCAATGCTACTAGCAACGAGACTGCTGAGTTCGAATTTAATTATGAAAAAACTGCAAAAAAGACCGAAGCATCTGATGTACTAGGAATACATAGAACCATAGCAGGCTTCGCAAAATCTATAATAGAAGACGCTGCTAGTAATTTGACGGAATTCTGCCAGAATTCAAAGACTGTAGAAGATTATCAAAATCAATGTAAATTAGACGGAGATGCCCAATGTCCAAAAGCTTACAGAACTTCTAAATCTGGGGCAATGAAGATTGTTAGTAAACATAAGCTTGTTGACAAAGGTTCAAATAGTGGTGAAGATGTTCCAATAATTTTGAAGCCAAACAGAAGAAAGAGAGAAGCAAATGATTCAGTTATTACACCTGAACTTACAGAAGAAATAAAAGAGAAAGGAGAACAGAAAGAGACAGAGATAAGCAATGAAGGAAAAACGGAAAATAATCTCAAAGAAAAACTGAAGGCCATGAGAAATGAACGATTAAAAGAGGTAAAGAAACCTGAATTTATAACAAAATCTGCGTTGGTATCCTCAACAATGGGTTCTAAAGTTAAAAATGAGTTCAAAGGGCCTACTAGAAGGAAGTTTCATGAAAAACGATATAAGTAAGTTGTCTTTTCGTTTATTTTAAGTTATAGAGTTATGAGGAACAGGAAGGAAAGTTTGTTCACCCGAAAGGGTGTGATGAGTACGATGCGCCAAATGTTGTAGTTAATTATAATTATTACACTAGCTGTTGCCCGCGACTTCGTCCGCGTGGACTTCAGTTTACAGGATTTCAGTTGATATAAAATAAGCGCCTGTTAAAATAATGGGAGCAATGTGTACGCCCGCGTTCACTTCCGCTTTCGCAACATTTTTTTTACTGCTCTGCTCTTATTGGTCATAGCGGGATGTTATATAGCCTATGGCCTTTCTGAGGCTCTAGACTATCTGTGTACCAATTTTCATTACAATCGGTTCAGTAGTTTTGGCATGAAAGCCTGACAGCCAGACAGATACTTTCGCATTAATAATATAAGTATGGATTATATTAATTGTTGTGGTGTCGGGAGTTTGGTCGTGGAGGGTCTCCAGATATTTCTCCCTCTGGCACAACATCGTTGGTCGTGTTGTTCGGTCTTCCTTCCTATTCAATCAGTTTTTTTTTGTGAACAGGCTTAATAAACTAGTGTGCTTTAGCATCAACGATTGCATCTCTGCTTACCATCAGGCGGGATTGCGGTCAAACACTTGTTTATAAGAAATATACAAATTTATCCATTTGTCCCCAAGGTACAAAAATCACAGGAAGCCTCAGTTGGGAATCGATGCATCATGGACAAACAAATCGAACCAGAAGTAAGCACTAATAAGAATTACTTAAAAAGTGTTAGAACTAGGAGCGGGCTCAATATTTAAAACCAAGAAGGCCAAGAAAATCAGTTGAAGAAGTAAATATT
Source organism: Sesamia nonagrioides (assembly GCA_017933935.1). Classification (NCBI taxonomy): domain Eukaryota; kingdom Metazoa; phylum Arthropoda; class Insecta; order Lepidoptera; family Noctuidae; genus Sesamia; species Sesamia nonagrioides. Next base: position 11,875 of record JADWQK010001941.1, read on the forward strand.
AATGTTAAAAAGAAGAAAACAGCAGAAACCTCAGCGGAGAGTTCAAGACTGGGGACTACGATGAAACATCAGAAGAAGATACAGAGAAAGCAGTTACTAAAAGGAAAAGGAATATAAAGAAGCGAGGAATCATCTTCAGTTAAACACGAAGAAAAAAAAAAAAAAGAAACGTAAGTCACTATTTTTACAATTTATTTTGGACTAGCTTTCCGCCCGCGGCTTCGCCCGCGTGGAGTTCGCGCTTTTTAGATTTTCCTCGGGAATATTAATTTCTTCCGGGATAAAAAGTACCCTATTATTTAATCCGGACTTCTAACTTAACGTCTGCAAAATTTCGAAGTAATCGGTTCAGTAGTTACGGCGTGAAAGCGGAACACACAAACAAACTCACTTTCCCATCTATATCTATATACTAACTATACATATAAAGCTGAAAGAGTTTGCTAATCTCCAGAAACTACTGGTCCGATTTGAAAAATTCTTTTTGCGTTAGTTAGCCCATTAAGCCAGAAAGGCTTTAAGCTATATAACATCACGCTGCGACCAATAGGAGCGGAGCATAACCAACTCCACGCGAACGACGTCGCTGGCGGCCGCTAAAGGGCCGCTAGCGCGTGCAGCGTGATGTTATATAACCCTAAAGCCTTCCGGGATTAATGGGCTATCCAACGCAAAAAGAATTTTACAAATCGGACCAGCAGTGCCTGAGATTAGCGCGTTCAAACAAACTCTTCAGCTTTACACATTAAGTATAGATTATTTGTGTCGCCAGTTGTCTTTTTCTATCATACTCCTCTATTAGCCGCCAGGACGACGGTCATACCCCCCCGCCCCCTCTTTTCTAACAACACGAACAACGCGTATAATATAAGTTTAGTCCTTCAAATTTGTCAAAGTCGTGGTGGCCTAGTGATTAAGACACCAGCCTCTCAAGCATGTGGGTGTGGGTTCGATTTCAGGTGAGGCAAGTACCAATGTAACTGTTCTAAGTTATATATACTTTTTATGTATATCTTGGACATCAATGACTGATTACAAGGTGAGAGAAAACATCTTGAGGAAACCTGGACTTTAAGTCTGAAATTGAAAACCCGCAGTGAGCGCGCGCCGTGGTGATTACGCTCAATCCTTCTCTGTATGAGAGGAGACCTGTGTCCAGCAGTGGGACGATAAAAAGTTTGATGATGATGATGGAAAAAAATCGTCAAAAAAGAGTAGAAGACCTACTTGTTAAAGTAGCGCTCGAAACGGTCTCCAAAGCCTGGACCACAGGCGTAGAGTAGCCAGCCTTTCGGTCTTCTATAGGATGCATTCTGGCGAGTGTACAAGG
>JADWQK010001256.1:0-33085 GCA_017933935.1 Sesamia nonagrioides
AAATGATACGAATGTAAGTAGGGGAAGGTTCGCTAAAGTGGCCCAGGCGGGTAAAGTGGTCACCGAAGTTTTTATGACGAACCAAGTACTGCCATCTATCAATAGGATGTGTAAATAATTTACTGTCTGACGCCATTAGTGATCTAGTAAACACGAACACGCTCGCTTCACGCGTTAAGATTTTATAGCAAAAAAAGTGATTTTTGTGGTCTATGATCTAAGGTAAGTGGTTTAAACATTGTGATAAGTTACTGTGTTAAACAAAAGTTATAAATAATACAATAATTTAACGGTTTAGTCTCTGTTATGGACTTGTTATTTCATGGCAAACGCGGACAATATAACCTCATTTGAATTTTACTTAGTAGTCAGGTAAAGTGACCTAGTAGGCCACTTTACCCGTCTCAATTATAATTTTTCCAATAAATTTAATTTATTATTGTTATATATTTATAAGTATGCCAAATACATACAAACGGAAGATGCAGCAACAGACATGGGACTCGGAATCAATGAAAAATGCTATAAGAGCTCTAAGAAACCAAGAAATGGGTTACCTCAAGGCTAGCGAAGTATTCGATGTTACTCAATCAACGCTCAAAAGATGTGTAAAAGGAATAAATAAAGCTGTTGAAAATAAAAAAAGTATTGGTTTAGCCGTTGCCGTTGGTCTTGCCGCCCAACTTTCAGTCCGGAGCAAGTACAAGAATTGGTGCATCGCATTTTGGAAATGAATAGGCGACTTTACTGAATAACTTGACAAGATGTACGGAGACTGGCTTATTAGTAGACTGAACGCAATAATCCAGAACACACATTTAATACAGAAACTGAAATGGCTGGAAAAGCATGGACTTCCGCTTTTAGAAAACGTCATCCGGAACTGACACTAAGAAGCCCTGAAGCAACCTCACTTGCTCGAGTAATATAGTAGGGCCTGTTAATAAAAACTACATCCGCGCAGTTGAACAGTATATTCGCAATAACCAAGGAAGTTCAATAACCTGTCTTCCAACTCAGCAAACTCTTTGGCGAAGCTTACAGTGAGGCAGCCCAACGGTCTATTTCAGTCAATGGTTTTCGTAAATGTGGAATAGAGCCAATGGATCGCCACGTCTTTAAAGATCATGACTTTTTAGCTGTAGACAACAACAGATATGGCTCTTGCTGATCCGGAAACACAACAGAATGAGGCCAACAAAGAAAATGAAACACCTGATACACGAGCGAACGAAGCAGATGCGGTTCTTGCTGTAACGGAAACACAATAGAATGATCCCAGCAAAGAGGATGAGACACTTGATAGAGGAGAGTCTCCATCAATTCTACAGGATACCCAAGAGAGCTCACTAGCAATTACACCACCAATGTTAGATATGCAAGCAAGCACGTTAATGTCGCCATTATTAGATTGGCTACTTGGCACATTAACCCCTCCATTGTTAGCTCCAGCTGTTTTTACTGCGGCGAAACTTGGTCTAAATCAAAACATGATGATGGATGGATACAGTGTTCTGTCTGCAAAAGTGGGCCCATGAAGCATGCTCGGGTTGTGACCATTTAGACAACGGATTATTTAGAAAAAGTTTCGTTGTGAATTTTGTGCCTAAAATATTTTTTTTATAAGTTGATACCAAGGTTAATAATGAAGAAAAATTGACTTCCTTTATCTTCTAGTCGCCTATTGTATTATTTCCTAATAAAACTTAAAAAAATATAACAAAAAGTGTATTTTATTGAGACTATGCCACTTTACCTGCTTCGTGGATGGTGTAGGCCAGTTTACCTTCCCTGGGTAGGTAAAGTGGTCAATTTCCCATTTTGATTAAAACTCAAAAAATAGTAGTTTATTCTTTGTTTTACTTGAAAATAACAATGTGATATCTCAATGACATTAACTTGGGAGTATAAATTGATAATATGAGATAAAATAATTAATATATATTTAAGCAGCAGTCATTCAAAGCTTAGGGTGGCCACTTTACCCAACCTTCCATGGAAAGAAAATAATTGTAGTTTTCAATAATGATCATAGTTAGATAATTAATTATGGCACATTTTATATCTTATCGCATTGTATATATGAAATAGATTTATTCAGACTCAGACCTTACATATTCGATAATTGATACAAGAGCAATTTCATTTCCTCCGCTATTTACCGTACTTTCCACTAATATTATTTTAATGATTGTGAATTTCGAACACAATGCCTAATAGTTTACTCGAAATAACAGATTAGTCAAAACATCAAATATTCCCGTGACAAAATTCAAACTTGGCACCAGCCCTCCCTGTATTCTTTATTTGAAATTATTTTTATTATTACATATTTCGTTTTTGTTCAGACGAACAGCCATAGTAACTCTCTAATTGTTTGATAGATGTTATAATGGCCCCGTTTCCCTTGTTCACAAACTAAATTAAATTTAAGTTCAGTGCATCATTTTCTTTCCATTTCATTAAGAAAATGACAGAATATAAAATGTCAGTTTAGACCTGTCAAATTAGTGCACTCCTGACGTAAACTGGCGTATTTTTAGTCGCCATGTTTATAATCGCATCTAAACTGTCTATGGAGTATCTTAATTTGACAGGATTAAATTAAAATGTTATCTTCTATCCTTTTCTTAACGAAATGGAAAGAAAAATATGCAGATAACTTAAAATTAGTTTATTTTGTGAAGAACAAAATCATCGCCAATATCTCATTTTCATCCACTTTAAATCTAGTTTATGTGTCGGTTTCTTTTTACTGACGTTTTTTCGTTTCATCGATTAAAGATTAGGTACATTATACCTCACTCCACGCTCACGTTACATAGGTTTTCACGGTGAAATTCTTACAAAATCCAGAACTTTGCGTTAATATTGAGCAGAATTGTTTATGGTATACGTCTAACTTAGTCCTGCAGGATAATTGCGTAACACACTATCAGTTGCAATGGGTTTCAATTTGACAGTACAACAACATTCATTGCGTTCTGTACGTTGTTGAACAGACACAATTTTAGAACATAAGAAGCAGTGAATTAGCAATAGGCTTCAAAATAATTCCAATTGAAAGTAACAGCGTGCTACGCAATTAGGGTGCTGAAACTCTAGTTATGTCGTTTAATAGCGTTAATATCACTATCCTTTTATTAAAGCAGAGTTAAATTATTTTTTTTGTTATGTATTTTCTGGAACAAAAATAATCTGTATATTTTTTTTATAAAATCATTCAAAACTCTAAAATGTTTACTTGTCAGTCATCTAACTATTTAATTTCATTACTCAGCCAAATTCGATGTTAATGAGTGCGTACGCAAACGGCGATATATTTGATAGCTGATAATGGCGATAGCATAAATTGACATAACTGATTTAAAATTCGACAAAGAGCGACGCGCCTTTACTGCATCCCTCACAAAGTCACAACACGTAATCAGATGCTATGATGCCGCATACGATAATCTGAAACTCCACAGCTTTATTAACAAGTGCGTTCCCATCCTATCGACAAAGATGATTTTTTTTGTCTATAATTTCACAGTAGGTACTCCCTAAGTCTCTAACTAGAAAAGTTCAAGGTTGCATAACGAGAGATATGTGAGATAGTGTGTAGGTACCACAATACTAAGCTACTAACTACTAATGGTACTAATGGTAATACTTAATGGTCTATACCATTAAGTATTACTGTGGTATTACTCATTAAGTTTGTCATAGCATTAATAGCTTTAGATCAAAATGGTTTAAAACATTTGTATTCATTCGCCGTATCAATGGATCTGAAAGTTTGTTTACAAACATTTTCTACACGATTTTTAAAACTTGCCATGTTTCCTACTTCTTTCCTTGGTTGTTCCTACTGGACGATCTCCTATTTCGTTGACCTACTTGGCTAGATATTCTTCGTAATTACTTTTTGTTTGTGGAACAGATTGGTACCTACTTACTCGTACTTACTATCGCTACATCGATCAACGAGTAGAGTTCTAAATAATTTTGAATTCCGAACGGAACGTAGTTTTTTTATTTCTCCTATACAATATGTTAAGAAAACCCTGTCCGACCCGTAAGGATAATAAAGGTTAGGTAAACACATGACCAAATACTTTATGAAATTTTACATAATCATCATAGTAACAATACTAGTGAATTTTGAAATCATGCCCGCGAATTAATTACAACTTCCCCAAAATTTGGTAATTTTTAAAAAGTGACAAATTATTTTTGACGGTATAATTCTGAGCGAATAGCGACGCGACCGCGTGCCGCGTGCCCTAAGAAACGCATTATTTTACTAACTAGTTTCTAAACAGAAATGTATTCGGTGATTAAATCGAATGAATGAATGAATGACGATGTAATAGATAATTAAACAAAGTTTTTAAATGCGATAAAATTAATGTACCGTTAACGAGATGGTTTTTAACTTATAGTGTAAACTACATTTAAAAATACAAAGGAAAATAATTATATTTTTTGACTGCACAGCAGCTGTTAGTTCCAACACTTCTTCTTCCCAGCGAAATTATTAGGAAGGGCTGTCTTATGTATGTAAACCTTCAATCGGTTCCGTAGTTTTGGCGTAAAAGCCGCACAGACAGACAGCCAGACAGAGATGCTTCAGACTTTCGCATTTATAATATTAGTATGGATATGGATTTTGACGGCACTGTTAGCGCAGTGGTTAAGCTATTGACTGCAGCGCTGCGTTTCGCGGGTTCTATTCCCGCACGGAACAAATATTTGTATGACCTACAAGTAGTTGTTCTGGGTCTGGCTGTTTGTGTATGTGAGTTTATATGTTTGTAAACGCACCCACGATGCAGGAGAAATTCCTAGTGAGGAGCAAAGTATAAAACAAAAAATTTGACAGAATAAAGAAGTTTAAATCAAGCACTGACGACGTCCCATGTTGCTTAACTTCGGTGATCGGACGACAACCGGTGTATTCAACTTAGTATGAGTGACCGTAGGCGAATAACGATTCAAAATCGGTTACTATAAAGTTTATGACGTATTTTTTACAAAAAATGTTACTATATTTAATTTATAACATAAATGTCATATATGAAAAAGATTATTAAAACAGTATTTTATTTCTATAAATGCAAAAAGCCAACGTCACGTGGTGTTCCCAGGCGGTCACCCATCCAAGTACTGACCACGCCCGATGTTGCTTAACTTCGGTGATCGGACGAGAACCGGTGTATTCAACGTGGTATGGACGTTGGCGAATGTTGAATTGAATTTTGCGTTTACTTATTGTACATTATGTATATAATTTGTGACGTCAGTTATTAAAAAAAAAATATTATTTCAAAACAAAAAACCCGCCTGCATAAAACTCTAACGAACTGAAAAGGTAGAATTTGAACAATCGCAGTTGGGGGACTGTTCTATGGAATACTTGTTTATCTAGCTAAGAAGTCCCCCAACTGTAAATGACAAACAAATGAAGGAACTTTGAAAAACATTGCATTGCATTAGCAAACAGAAACCATTTTTCATAGCAGGTAATGCTATGAAAAATGGTTTCTGTTTGCTAACCGCAAGCGCTTAGCAAGTTGATAAGATCCTGGTTCAGCACCTAAACGATGCCCCAAACGAAATCTTACCTCTAGAAAAGCGATGGTCCCTGTTTGGTGGTCTAACCGGTGTGATTCATCACATCTTCTTACCAAACAGGATGAGCATTACTGCAGATGTGTACTGTGAATAACTGAGCACAATGATGGAGAAACTGGCACATCTCCAACCAGCATTGGTCAATCGCTCCTCTTCGCTGCTGCTGCACGACAACACGCGACCTCATACCGCACAACAGACAGTCTTCAAGTTACAATAAAAGGTTGATGGGGTTGGAGGCTCTTCATCATCCGCCCTACTCACCAGACCTTTCGCCTACAGACTACTACTTTTTCCAGAATTTGAATAGATTTTTTTTTTAAATTAAATTATAAACTAGCGCTTGACCGCAATCCCGCCTGATGGTAAGCAGTGACGCAGTCGTTGATGGTAAAGCGCACTATTAGTTTATTAAGAGCCTATTCACTCTAGCCTTGAACACACCGCCGCTGGCAAACTGTTGCAGTCCTTCGATGTACGCGGTATAAAAGAGGAGGCGAAACGCTTCGTCCGGATCGTAGTGGTGTTAACAACGTAAGGGTGGAAACTTGCCGTACGACGGGTAGTCCGATGGTGGAACAGAGATGGGAGAATTAAATCTTGCAATTCCCTCGCACACTCCCCAAAATGCATCCTATAGAAGACCGAAAGGCTGGCTACTCTACGCCTGTGCTCTAGGCTTTGGAGACCGTCTCGAGTTAAGTCAGGGTTACCAATCAGCCTCTTCGCCCGCCTCTCCACTGAATCCAAAGTGGCCAGGTGACACTTGGCAGCACTAGCCCAAATGTGGCTGCAGTATTCCACACGAACCGACCTGTGCTTTGTACAACATTAAAAGCTGCTCTGGTGTGAAGTACCGCCGGACCCTTACGCCAAGTTCCTTGGCAGCCACCTTGGCTTTGGACTCAATGAACCGCCCAAAGTTTAGGGTGGAGGAAATCTCAACTCCCAAAAGCTAAAGGCGGTCGGTACACTCCAAGGATACATTTCGAAAAGTAGGAGCCAAGGTGAACGGGCTCCTTTTGGGGGTGAAAAGACACGGTTTTGGCGGTATTGAATGCTACAAGTTTGGCATTGCCCCATTCGGAGACTGCCACTTGCCTCTCGTCCAGCTGATTTCTTTAAGAATCAATAAACTGCCACTGTGTTGGCAAAAATACATTGATTACATGGGTAATTACTTCAATTAATACAAAAGATTTTTTTCCTATTAAACGGCAATTTTATATTTAAAGACTTTTTTATATAAAATATATTTGGAATCAATATTTTTATTATAATCAGTGATTAAAATCCTTAATTTTGATACCCAACTCGATATGCTTAGCAGAAAAAAACATGTAATTCTTTTTTTTTGTTCCATTTAATATTAAGTTATATACATATTTAGAATCAGTGTTTAAAATCCTTCATTTTGATATCCCACTCGATATGCTTGGTAGAAATTTATTTCTTCATATCTCACAATATGGCGTCATACATCCGCCATTTTGGATTTTTTAAAATGTCACCTATCTAGTAGCAGTTGGGCAATTAAGTCAAATCTAACGATACCTCAAATGTGAAAATCCGTTAAGCGGTTCTAGAGATACTAGGTAATAAAGAATAATACATACAAGATAGGAGCTAAAAACATAACCCTCCTGGCAGTCGGGTAAAAAATATCTTAATAGACTAATACTCTCAAAGGGTTCAGCCTTCGTTTCACTGTAAACGCAAATAAAATGTATTACATTTACATGTATGCATTTACATCATATTAGAAACCTTAAAAATAATAGTATTTCTCCATAGTTTAATAGGTATTGTTATATATATAAACCTTCCACTTTAATCACTCTATCGATTAAAAAAACCGCATCAACATCCGTTGCGTAGTGTTAAAGATTAAATCATACAAAGGGACATACGGAAAGAGAAAGCGACTTTGTGATACGTCTTTCTCAAACGGCGGACCGGTCCGTCGGTACCCTGTCTTGCTCTAGGTATATTCTCAATAGAAACAAATGCCTCTTTTTTTAAGAAAGTAAATAAGCATAGAATTAAATTATTTACCAATTAAACGATTGTCTTATTGAAGTCCTCAACAAAATACATAGACAAGAAATGTATTGACAATAGCAGGTCAAGCTACCCGAAACTGTTAAATATTCCCAATCAACCTTGAGCCCTAATGCTTCGGAAATGAAGTTGAAAATCTAATAAAGAAACCTGACAGCTTGTAGTAGCTTGATGTGCTGTCATCTGTACTAGGCATGCCTTTTAAATTCTGCGTGCCCGCATATTTCCCAGCAATTTTGAACTTGGAACTGTTCTATATTCGAATGTGTTCAATTTTGGATTTCAAAACAATTGAAACTATTATGATTAATGCTATTGTTAACATCTCGTATGCAGTCCGTTTATATATTTAAATGGCATTTTAGATTCACACGTTCATAATCTGAATTTCCTACAACTTTAAAAGAGGCCTGACGCGACTTCAGTGTTTTGAAGAGCTATCTAAATTCAGCGACGAAGCCCCATGTCTGCGGACTGTCGAACGCTGGTAGGTAATTAGAATTCCGGCATGGACATACCACGACAAATCAAATTAGTGAAAAATCTCGCGAAAGACGCCCAAAATCCGCCTTCACTGAACATGATCACATGAAGGAATAAATTAGAACTATGTATGACCAAAACGTATTAATACCATAAAAGCATAAAATACTATTCTCCTTTTAATTTTTACATATTTTTTTCTTTAACGGGAGCGCCTTCAAGCCCTCTCCTATTAAAAACAAAAACTTTGCTGTGCCCGGCAGGGTTCATAATTGATTCTATATTTTAATATATCGACTATTATGTACAAATTATGGAAGGCAATAAATTATTGAGTAGTTAAATTGTAAAAAAAAAACTCTTGGTAATCATTCTAATTTACAACATAGAGTAAACAGTTATATTGCAATGAAACAATATGTTACCGTATCAAGATAAGGGTAACATTGCATTGACGTACTAATGGTTTAACGTCATTCAAACATAATCATGAATGCGCTTGCTCCACACACATGTGATGCCGCCTTCATTTTGTTCGAGGGGAGCCGGCCAAAGCTGACAAAACACATGTCTTAATTACAGCCAGAGACGCGACACGACGCCTATGGGAAAAGATTTTGTTTATTATTAAAATAAAATATAAACAGATTTTTACATGTTATGTTCCAAGATTTTTTAGACCTTCCATAAAAAAAACAAACGAATTCACGCAAACGATTCCTATTTTTATAAAAAAAAATATAATTTAGCGAAACCTAGGAATCACGCTTACTAAAAACATGTCTTTTAATTCCAATATTATACCTACCAGTGTTATTTAATATAAAAAAAGTAAAACTTAAAAGGAGGCATTACTTAGCATACATGTTGATTTCAAAAAAGAATATATGACAGGTGCCGTACCACAAATGGAGAGGCCAAAGTGGCTTCGCGGGGTTTAATATACCTTCCTTCGATCTGGACTGTTATTTTTATGGAAAAGAAAAAATGGCGTCACTGTCGCGCTGTAAAGGGAAATATCATGCACCTTACCTCTCTTGACGGGCTGTTCCGTCGTCTCGTAGGAGTTCGATCAGTCCACTCCGTCTTCGACTTTCTTCACCCTCGCGGTTCGGCACAAGTTCAACACAACACACGTGGTTATCAAGTTCCCCGCTAACAGCTTCGGTTTCTTTTCTTGAAGCCACAAAGACACGTTTCCAATTTGAGCGGATGGTTACAACTTATAATCGAATGATTATATCGTTCAGCGATAAATTCACACAGCAGAACTATGCGAATTGCGGGTTTTGAAACAGCGGATAGCGCGCGGTACGGGATGCGCATGCGCGGAGGTTCCATGGGACACACTGCGGTGCACAGGCGCCGGTAGACACGGTTCTCCTTTAATTGGCCTATTAAATTATGAGGTTTTGTTTGTGTTATAGATCTACGCGCAGGAGTCGATAAATTCAGTCGTGAAAATTGAGGTGAAGTGAGCCGTATATCCCTTATAACATCAGGTAAAACCATATGTTTTATATTGATGTAATTTAAAGTTTAACAAATATCAACATTTTTTCAATAGCAATTAAGTTGATTTTAGCATACCTAGCACTTTTGAAAAAGTTAGAAAATGTTTGAAGTTGTAGCGTAAACAGCAGCGTAACACATTACCAGTAGCAATGGGTTTCATTTTGACAGTGCAATGATAATCATTGCGTTATTTGCGTTGTTAAGCAGACACATTTTCGAGCATAGGGAGCAATGGACTCGCAAAAACCTTGAAATGACTCCAACTGATTATAATAGTGTATTACGCAATTAGGTTGCTGAACTTTATTATGTCGGTGTTAAAGTTATCCATACTAATAAAACTAACTCTGTCTGTCTGTCTGTTACGCTTTCCCTCTTAAACCTCTCGACCGATTTTGATGAAATTTAATGCTATAGATAAAATTAGATTATTAGATTAAATGATAAAGGATATAGGCTACCTTTTTAGAAAAAAAAAGATATTCCCGAGGGAAATCTAAAAAACGCGATATAAGCGAACTCCACGCGGGTGAAGCCGCGGGCGAAAAGCTAGTAAGTATTTCCATATTTCTTAAATTTATAATTTTATAAACTAGTGCTTGACCGCGATCCTGCTTTATCGTAAGCAGTGATGCAATTGTTGATGGTAAAGCGCGCTAGTTTATTAAGAGCCTAGTCACTCAAAAAACTGAGCGAATAGGAAGAAGACGACAGTTAAGCGGGCTGATGCAATGTTAAACCCAACAACACGACCAACGATGCTGCTCCAGAGGAAAATTGAACTAGAGACCGTCGTACGTACCGTCGGCAACTCGGCATACATCGCAACAAAACTGTTCAGATCCGTCTTCCTTGCGGCTTAACCAGACATCATACTGGAACACGATGAATCGCTTGGCGGCAAGACTTTGCCTGGTGGGTGGTAACTTCTGCCGGCAGATGGTGTTATGGCGTTTAGTTATATTTCAATAAAGTTATATGTATTTGTTTTTATTTTTAACAAATATGTCGCGATTGCATTTCAGAGACTGACAAGTTTGACAGCTCAGTTTACCTAAGATTTTACTCATTACACCGGCGCGATTCCTTTCAACTGTCTAATACAAAGTTAGCCAAGAAGCCAAACTACCTGGAACTGCATCTACTAAAATCATAAAAGAAGTTGTTCCTAGTATCCAAACGTAACTTGCTGACTAGTTTATAACAAAAACTTGTGCGCATCAAAGTTCGCGGTGCTCTACAGTTAGTAACGATTTCCTGAGGTAATTAAGTACCAATCTTTTAAAAGGAATAATTTACTGCTTGTTCAGTTATATTCAGTTTATGTAGAAACTAGCTGCGCCGCGCGGTTTAACCCGCGTAGGTTTCGATATGTCTTTTTTTATTTTCTCAGCTCCTATTGGTCGCAGCATGATGTTATATTTATACAGCCTAAAACCTTCCTAGATGAATGGGCTATCCATCTCAAAAAGAATTTTTCAAATCGGAGCAAGAGTTCCTGAGATTAACGTGTTCAAACAAACAATCAAACTCTTCTGCTTTACATATTAAGTATAGATATAGATAATTCATTACATTATAAATAGCATTGTAGTATTTATTACTAGCTGTTGCCCGCGACTGCGTCCGCGTGGACTTCAGTTTACAGCGCGCGGTGGTTCCCATAAATTAAAAGAACTCAGTTGATATCACAGAACAGATAAGCGCCTGTTACAATAATGGGAGCAATATGTATGTACGTCCGCGTTAGCTCCCGTTTTCGCAACATTTTTTATTACTGCTCTTCCCCTATTGGTCGTAGCGGGATGTTATATAGCCTATGTCCTTTCTCAGGCTCTAGACTATCTCTGTACCAAATTCCATTACAATCGGTTCAGTAGTTTTGGCGTGAAAACCGGACAGACAGACAGACAGAGATACTTTCGTATTTATAATATTAGTATGGATGACTACTACCAATGTTATAATGATCACTGAAATGATATATTTTTATCTACATACATGTATTAGGCACCAGCCTAATATGTCGGCCCACTCAATGACCAGGTTATGGAGAAATAACAACCCAGCAATAACGATTAGTGAGGGTTGAATATGCGTGTGTTTGTTAAATATTGTTCCATGCGAGTCTAGAATGTTCGAACGGAGTCTAGAATGTTCCAGAAGGTTCCAGCAAGTTCCTGGCGAGTCTGGAACGTTCTCGCCACAACCTCAGAGAAAGTGGCGAGCAGTGGTCACGTGCTGCCTTGCATAGTCAGTTTCGGGGAGACTTCTTTACAGTCTCAACAGATTTGTGCCATAACAGGCGTTGCAGAGAGGGGGCTCCGGATAGGTCTTTTGAGAGGTAACGGTGCCCATGCACCCACCACTGGTAAAAAATATTAAAAATGAAAATCATTGCTCCACACTAGGAATTACTCCTGTATCGCGGGTGTGTTTCCAAACATTTAAATTCACAAGCCAGACCAGGCACAACTACCTGTAGGTCATACATTTGTTCCATGCGGGAATCGAACCCGGGCCACGCAGCGCAGCAGTCGACCGCTCAGCGGCTACACCAACCGTGTCGTCGTTTCTTATATAACTAGGTTTGTATAAACACTTTTACTCTTTTTTTTTTAACTAGATGAGTTTGGCATTTCCTGACTACTATGAGAAGAAAGGCCAAAGCGAACTCAGAGGACACAATGGTATGGTTCTAGTATAGTTCTATCCAAATACTCTTGAAAGTTTCCCACTGTAAACGAAAACAAAATGTATAGCGAAATGCTACACTGTCAGACTAATAAAGGTAGCTATATTTTTACTTTTTTCCAGGACATCATGAACTAAGCTTGCCGTAGTTCATTGCAGCCCTCTCCCAAACTGCGTCACAACACATAAGGGTAACAATATTTTTACCTTTTTCCAGGATATCATGAACTCAGCTTGCCGCTGGGCTCTCCCAGATTGCGTCACAACACCCTGACCTCCATCTTCCGCATCCAGACTATTCCAGCCACATTCACACACGGCATATAATGCGTAGAATACACCAGGCACTGTATTCCAATAACACATAATGGCCCCGATTCCCTTGTTCACGAATTAAACTAAATTTAGGTTCAGTGCATCCTTTTCTTTCCATTTTATTAAGAAAAGGACAGAACATAATATGTCAGTTTAAACCTGTCAAATTAGTCCGCAACTGACGTAAATTGATGTATTTTTGGTCACCATGTTTATAATCGCGTCTAAACTGTCTATGGTATATAGAAAAGGATAAATTTCTTCAAGTCCAGGCTGTATGGCATATCATGCCTTTGCCTTTTCCGTTCAGGGCCTGTAGTCAATGTAACATCGCTTCATAGCGAAGCGAAATCGAATACCAAACCAACCAATGGCGGGAACGATTGATCACGCGACGCGATAAATCACGTGGTCAATCGTTCCCGCCATTGGTTGGTTTGGTATTCGATTTCGCTTCGCTATGAAGCGATGTTACATTGGCTACAGGCCCAAAGTAGTACGGAAAGAAGAGAACCAAAAAAAATGTCTATGGTATATCTTAATTAGACAGGATTAAACTAAATGTTATCTTCTATACTTTTATTAAAAATGCACTTTACTTATTTAAAATTAGTTTAGTTTGTGAACAAGAGAATCGGCGCCACTATCTCATTGTGTGTGTGTGTGTGACAGATGACCGTTGGAATAGACGTGTACTAGTGTGGAGACCGCGAATCGTTAAACGTAAGGTGGGACGACCTCAGCCTAGATGGAGCGATGATCTTCGCAGGATGGCTGGTAGTAACTGGATGGGAGTTGCTGAATTGAGTTGAATGGCGTGGAATAGGAGAGGCCTATAGCAGCAGTGGACTGCTACAAGCTGATGATGATGGAAAGTGGTTCTTGAGTAACAAGCGCATGAAAAATGCTGAAAGTACAAAAATGACTTAACCACAAAACCGTGCTTATCAATTGTTTTAGTTAAATATCTTTTAAACACGACTTTATTATAAAGACTTTGACGAAACTCTGACACTAGACACGCATTAAACAAGTGTTTAAGTATTCGTGGTCAGACCCAAATTGTTTTCTAATAAATAAATAAAAAAGACCGGCCAAGTGCGAGTCGGACTCGCGCACTATTTCGGTTTCACTATTTCGGTAAGTACCTTTAAAAACGGCAAATAACACGTTTGTTGTATGGGAGCCCGCCTTAAATATTTTTTTTTTATTTTTACTATTTGTTGTTATAGCGGTAACAAAAATACATAATCTCAGAACTGTCCAGCTATTACGGCTCATGTGATACAACCTAGTGACAGACGGACAGCGAAGTCTTATGAATAGCGTTCCGTTTTAGGTTTTACCTTTTAGGTATATAAACCTAAAAAACGAGCTGAAGTTATTATTCTGCTCCAAATATAAAGATACCGTTTCCTGGAAGCCGACTGTCATGACAATGACAGCAACGGGATTTGACTTGACTTGCTTTGGTCTAGATGTGAAAAAGTCAGCTGTTAAATTACAACTGTTATACAAAAACATATAAATCTATCGAACGAGCGATCGATAAATTTAAATTAACGTCAGAGAAGTTCGCCATTTACTTTTTTTATGTCAAATCGGGCTCCAATTAATTTGGCGGGAACATTTTCGATTCGTCGAGCGATGGTATGCGAGCTTAAAACCTGCGAACGCCCCGTCGGAACAGCTAGGAATTCAAACTTTAGTTTTTGTTATCTTATATAATATACGTGTGAGAATGTTAGCTACCATACTCCATCGGCCAAGCCGTTTGACTTGACCGATGCATATTCAGTAGGTCTGAGGATCGGATAGTATTTATTTTTCAACCCCTAGGTGATAAGGGTTGTCCAATCTAACATTTTTTGGTACAATTTTTTGATAAAAGATATATACTTATAACCCTTAATCTACACCCTGTTACGTTCAACCCCAGTTTCTAATCGCGATTCTGATAAAATATTTCCTAGAAATAATGGATATGGCAACACAGCGTTTGCTGGGTCAGCAAACGCCTTACCTTAATAATAATTACAGATTATGAGGTAAGTAGATTTAAGTAAGTTCTATAGAAGTAAAACCAGCTTAAGCACGAGCGACGACTTGTAAGTTCTAAGAATGCATGTGCGTATTGTTTTTTGATGCAACATCAATAAACATACTACTTTAACTATACTTCGCATACCTATGTCTCTAAAACGTGTCCTTCCCAAATAAGTAATAGAAATAGAAAGTAGTGAAAACGACTTTAAAACTCAAAACAAATTTGAACAACCTCAGAAATAAAGCGAAACCAATTGTATCCAAAATGAGTATATTGTAAGTTTAACTATCAAAGCATCAATACTATTAACAAGCAAGCGAAGCGAGCGAAGACTGATGCCTCCTGGGTAAGGACAGGCAAGTGAAGAGACACGGGTGGGTTTTAGTCAGCAAAAGTCTGACACACCCTTCCGCTCCGCCCAGAGCGGGAGACGTCATTTGATGATTTCCCATCCCAAACAAAAAAGGGAGTTATATACTTTCGAAGGTTCAACAAAAAATATATATTTTCCATCTAGATACATAGATAAGCCTTATGCACTTGTTATATATATAACGAGTCATAATTCTAATAAAAGTATTGTATTGTGGATTGCTTAAGTTTAGTTGATTCCGAGGGTAGAATAACTTTTATAAAATTATATAAACGGCTCGATGGTACACTGAGAGTGGCATTTCCTTTAAATACGGTGACTCGTCCCTTAGTAGACAGTCTTCATGGAGCCGTCGGACCGAGCACACTACCAGTTTAGTATTCTGAATATTCGTTATAGGCACATAATTCTTATGTGCCTGGTATTATGTAATTTATATTGCTGTTGATTGTAAATATGCCCAGTGTGTAATGTTATAAGTTAATATATACATAATGTATCTCTTATAATGTCTGCTTTAATATTATTTAATCATCCACACTCTGCTATCCTAACATCAGAAGTGGGGATCAAGGCTCTGGTTTTATAAAAATATTTTTTTTTTTTATGATCGACGTTGGAGCTTGTGACGATATTTCGGAAGCCGTTGTTCAGCGGGTCGCTGACTTCACTCGCACCGTAATGATGACATCAGGCCGTCTTCTCTGACGTTGGAACTGCTACGCTGCATAAGCAGCAATAATCCGGTACCTGGTGTCCTATACAGGAATAATCCTGTATGTACTTCAAAAATACAGAGCCCCAGAACCTCAACCAACAGTGAGAACCTCCAGAAGTTATTCGTAAGTAAAGACTTATCTGAATTGAGTAAATAACGACAATATAAAACAGTATTGCTTAAAAATAACATTTGGAAAACTTATTAAGGGTCAGTATCTGTATCGATTGTATTTTCAATTTGCAACTGTGATAATTTGTTTGGTTGTGTATAATACTGTGTGTGGGTACATGGCTTGGGCTACTCTCTAGTGGTACCTTACCGCACATTATTGCAAATACTAACTACACAAAGGACATTGCTAAAATTCCATACATTGAATGCCCCAGAATTGACAGCAATAAGAAAATGCTAGTTGAGTTTGGAATGATTCATGTAATCATATCAGGTATTTGTTGATACACGGACAAGCTTAGGAACCGAGTATCAAACTAAAATGTGTTTGATTTTGAGGTTATATAATCGTAAAGAAAACTGAATAGATTTATTATTTCTTTTACGTTTAGTAAGAAAATGAATGTAATCATCAAATGTGTAAATAATACAAGTAATTTATAGTCTAGCCTTTTACCAATTATTTTGGGGTCAGCGTCCAGTCT
The DNA here is from genome assembly GCA_017933935.1 of Sesamia nonagrioides. Classification (NCBI taxonomy): domain Eukaryota; kingdom Metazoa; phylum Arthropoda; class Insecta; order Lepidoptera; family Noctuidae; genus Sesamia; species Sesamia nonagrioides. Next base: position 16,485 of record JADWQK010001256.1, read on the forward strand.
AACCGGACGCCGCTGAATATCAATGTTTTACATGGAGCGACTGCCATCTGACCTTCACAACTGTTACTCGTGTAATCCAGTAACAAAAGTGAACACTCACTACTCTGCACAAAGGCAAGGAAGCGAGTAACAATTTTTTTTTTTTTTTGTTTAATTCTTTCCGTTCTTCTGAACGGAAAAGGCAAAGGCATAGTACGCCATACAGCCTAGTCTTTAGTAATTTTTTTTCTTGAGTAAGTTTCTATCCTAACTTATCCTAGCTTAACTTAACTAATCTATCTCCTTTCTTTTCCTGCGTGAGGCCGACAAGAAAGAATTTGGAGTAAGGACATGATGTAGCTACTGTGCTACATTATTTCACTGTTCTTTATAAATTATTCACTGAATGCACTTTTTACTACATAAATCACGCGATTTTATTTAGTAAACAACACTATAAATAAGTTTAAAAGTCCAATGAAAAATGAGCGTGACACTCATCCCGCCAAAAAAAAAATCGCGAGTAACAAACATAACAAAACAATTGGAGATGTCACTCATTTCCACATCTGTAGAATCGATACCGCTATTTGAACTAACGATTTGAGAATCGATTTTGTTTAATATCGATAAAAACACTATTATTACGCTATTTTACAGATTGCGTTTAATGTATTTTGATAACAAATGTAGTCATAATAATAAAAAAATGCATACATTAAATAAAACTTCATGTTTTTTAATTCATAAATACAATTATTAAAGTATCGATTTCGTGAAAACAAGAAGCAACATCTCTAAAGCTCTTGACATGGCAGCAATTTATATGACAGACAAATTGTTTAGTAGTTACAAGGCTTTTAATTATTCGTTTTAAACCCACGCTTGTCCGTTAACTATGGATATTTGCATATAATAAAAAAAATGAAAGAAAAATTATAATGCAGGACATTTATTTGTCCATGCTGAGGCGAATTTCGGCGATCTCCTTTTTGGTGCGGGTACGTGCCCAGGGCTACCCTCTGGTAGTACCATAGCATTAAATATTGTACATTGTAACTGGACTTATCTTGTGCTTGGTCAGAGCTACTCTCTGATAGCACGGGATTTGTTAGTTACTTTAATTGCATGGTAAAGAAAGGAGGTTTTGAAAAATAAAGTTCCATCTGTCTCTTAATAATTAAATTCACAAACAATCTGACACAACATCGCTAAAGCTTTAAGGCTCAAGCTTTTATTGGGAATATTTGGCAGTTTCGGGTGGCTTGATCTGCTGTCGTCCGTACCTTGTATAAAAGTTGAATAAGACGAAGTAACTGAATGCTGATACTTAATAGACTTGATTGAATAACTTGATTGACTTGACTGTTAACTTGATTGACAGACTAGACAGATTATTATTTTTACTGATACTGTTGTTTGATGAGCCAGGTCTATCCGCATAGGCTGACTGACAAAGTACAGTGTCCAGAATTAATAATAATAATAAAAAGGTGCCTGTGGCCGTGGTGCCTGTGGCCGTGGTGCCTGTGGCCGTGGTGCCTGTGGCCGTGGTGCCTGTGGCCGTGGTGCCTGTGGCTGTAGCTGTGCCTGTGGCTGTAGCTGTGCCTGTGGCTGTTGTGCCGGTGGCTGTAGCTGTGCCTGTGGCGGTTGTGCCTGTGGCAAGTGCTGTATCCCTGACGGGTGATGCCATGAAGTATGGTAGATTGAGATAGACTATACCAAAGAGATATAAGATAGAGAGGACTTGTGTCAAAATGGCGTAGAAAAACTGTGATTACATATCTCAGTGACGCTATCTAGTACAATATAGCAAAATTAGATCGACAATTGGAGACATCAAATAGTAAAAATGAAATAAGTTTATATGAATTATATTCAGCTATTGCTCTGTAGATGGCCAGTGTGGTCTATGTTGCCAAGTCCGATTTAATACCCCTAGTATAGACTAAATCGGGTAAAAAAAATATCGGTAAAAAAAAAAAAACAATAAATATCGGGTAATAAGTGAATCTTGTCTGCTACAAATAGCAACACCTATTTTAGCATTATATTCGCTGCTACATATGTAGGGTGACGCTAAGTAGAAACATAAAAACTGTGGTAGGGATCTTGATTATTTCGATATGAAATTATCGATAATATTCAAAGAACTTATTGCGACGACATTTTTTCGTATTTTGGTGGTTTGAAACAAAAAATTAGGATGCAGAAAAATTATTACCAGTTGTAATATTTACAAGTTAGTTAGTTTATTCATATAATTCTTTTAATATACAAATCAATAATTATTATGTTTTATCCGGAAACCTAAAATAACAAAAGCTTAGGTGAATGGATAGCACTTGTTCATTAAGTAATATGACATGATTACGTTCAGAGTTAATAGGTAATTAATAAACTTAAAACATAGCAATACTTAAACCAAGTATGTAGATACTTACTAAAATCACCATGAGATGACAGAAACCATGTTAACAGAAAATCCTTGTCGAATAGTTTTTAATATTGAGACTGAGCGATGGTTTGAATTACCCGTAACATATTTATTAATACGTTACCAGAAAATGTTTGGAAAGTTTGGAAAGTTTTAATGATATTGTCAGAATTGACCGAGCGATGAGTTATTTTAATTGTTAGATATTTGTTAATCTAACAGAGAATGTTTGTTAAATAGTAGATTTGAATAATATCGACAGGTTGACAACACTGGAACTTGTTTGAATTTCATAATCTCTGCTTATTGTTTCGAAGCAAGAACTGTTCAGTCGGCGGTCAATGTCAAACGTTATTTTTTGTGAGACTGTAGACATATTTGTAGGTACTTCGAGAACGAAGTACATGTCAGTATGGCAGTGTTAAATATGAAGGATATTATAGATTTATAAAGTAATTATAATGTGTAATATAATGTCACTACAATGTGTATTGGGTAATGGCATATGCCATATTTGCTGCTAGAAGTACCTGATTTGACTAGATATTGTGATTTCATAAGACGAGGCTTAAATTATAAAAATCACCTATAAATTATGAAATGTTGGTTATTTAAGCATTGCGAATGAACAATTGTTATATTGATAAATTACCTTAGTGTTTACAAATGGATTTAACACATAGGATGTACTTTATTATGATTATGTTGTGGTACAATGTGTTATATTTTATCCTAGCAATCGATATTAGATATGTTACTATAATTTTGAGTTCTCTTGAACTGCTACGTTATTGTTAATAAGAAACTTATTGATGAAATACGTTGATACCATTTCCAGGGAGTTTCTTGTCATTTCTGTAGTGTCAAAACTATTTGCACTATTTATCATGTTAATCGAAAAGTTTACTTCGAGAACGAAGTAATTATCAGAATGGCCGTGTTATATATATAACGAGTCATAATTCTAATAAAAGTATTGTATTGTGGATTGCTTAAGTTTAGTTGATTCCGAGGGTAGAATAACTTTTATAAAATTATATAAACGGCTCGATGGTACACTGAGAGTGGCATTTCCTATAAATACGGTGACTCGTCCCTTAGTGGACAGTCTTCATGGAGCCGTCGGACCGAGCACACTACCAGTTTAGTATTCTGAATATTCGTTATAGGCACATAATTCTTATGTGCCTGGTATTATGTAATTTATATTGCTGTTGATTGTAAATATGCCCAGTGTGTAATGTTATAAGTAAATATATACATAATGTATCTCTTATAATGTCTGCTTTAATATTATTTAATCATCCACACTCTGCTATCCTAACACACTCATTTCACGTTTCGTTTCTCTCAAGCTGCGGCGTCCATTATGCCGTGGCGCAGTGCACAAGTTTCGCTGCATATTGAATGAGCAAAATCTCGGCTATTATCCGATGGTGAACAAACTTGCATTTCAACACCGAGTGCTTTTAGTTTTAATCTTGGTTGAAATGGAAACAAATAGGATAATGGAATTGGAATTATTTTATTCAATATTTCTGATGTAAGATCTCGATTTCTACAGTGGTAACGAAGCGTTTTCTACTTTCGATACGCTATTTTACGTCTGTGACTTGACCGCAATCCAGCCTGATGGTTTAAGCAGTGATGCGATCGTTGATGGAGCCTATTCACTCTAGCCTTGAAGACACTTCTACGCTTCTTCCGGATCGTGGTGGTGTTAACAACGTAAGGGTGGAAAGTCGCCGTACGACGGGTCGTCCGAGGGTGGAACGGAGATGGGGCAATTCTACGCCTGTGCTCCAGGATTTGGACTACTTAAATCCGATCAGGATAAGCTATGCTTGCCACGATAGTTCTGCGGATGGGTGACCTTTTTACATACCGAGATCCTTCAGTACCTCGAAATAATGTTAAGAAGTTGGATCCGGCCATTACATGTCATCAGAAGTTTGAAAATCTGACAATCAGTCTTAGCAAGGCAAAATTAAAAAGCAATACCTATCGTACGTGTTACCTATAAGTTAGGATGTGGAGGTAAATGAGCAGTCAGTCCTTGTAAAATACTGCTATCCGGTTAAACCAAAGTGACATCCACCAATCCTCACTGAGCTTGTCCGTGTGGTCCACTCCTTCTAACAGAAAGAAGGTCTGTCTCAGCAATGGAGACATGTTAGGTTGATCATTACCATTCCATTAATTTCATTCCATTACATTCATTCCACTTTGCTACCATTGTTAACTATAGTTCAATTATAAATTAATATTAGGTAGGAAAAGTCTTTACGCATTATAATGCGTAAAATAGTTGTAGTTAAATGTAAATAAACTAAATTGAAAAATGTTTTGAATTTTCTTAAAAAATGTCATGTCAACTCTTTCCTAGCTGCGATTACTTAGCATTGCAAAGGTTGCAAAGATTGTATACGCCTTTATATTGAATGAATTGAAGGCTAGAGAAGTAAAGTAATTTTTAAGCAGATTAAGGGATCTGCCTAATAAATGAACAGTACTAGCGCAACAGAACGAACGTCCGTAATTCCCTTATTTCCAATTGGATTCACTGAGTTAAACAGAATTTATACCTTTGCCTAGCAATAAATGCAATGCTATCTGTGATTGTTGCTAGAACTGATGTTTTGTGCACGTCAAAATCAAAATCAAAAATCAAAAGTCATTTATTCAAACTAGGCTGAGAATCAGCACTTTTTGAACGTCAATATTACATAAGACAGTCCCCCAAAACGCCCACCCATCGACACTTCCTAAGTGCTTTCGCTGGGAAGAAGAAGTGGCGGAAGAAACTCCCCAGCAGCACAGCTGTCTGTTCATTTAGAAAAAAACACAATAGTTTATACAATACTATGTAGGTATAGTAATACAAGAGAAAAAATAATAAAAATATACAAATATGGCAGCTAGCCACGCCAAAATACCAGAAAAGCAAAACAAAAAATAAAATATCACTGAAATGTAAAAAGTAAAAACTTATTACAAACCTAAATAAAAGCCCCTGGCATAAAAGGCGTGACAGCTCACACATTTGTGCATTGTAAAAAGCAAATTATATGAACTCATATATAATACGTTGTTTTATGTTGCTAAATGTATTTTTTAAGTATTGTGTGTATTTATTTAAGTACTAGCTGTTTCCCGCGACTCCATCCGCGTGGACTTCAGTTTACAGCGCGCGGTGGTTCTCGTAAATTAAAAAGAAATCAGTTGATGTAAAATAAGCGCCTGTTAAAATAATGGGAGCAATATGTAGGTCCGCGTTAGCTCCCGGTTTCGCAACATTTTTTGTTACTGCTCTTCCCCTATGCCATGCAGACTATCTGTGTACCAAATTTCATTACAATCGGTTCAGTGGTTTTGGCGTGAAAGCCGGACAGACAGACAGACAGACAGAGATACTTTCGCATATAAAATATTAGTATGAATTTACAGTTTTCGCAAAAACAAATGTACAGACGACAGCATATCCTGCTACTACATTCTGTCAAATTTCTTTATTAGATTTTCAGCTTTATTGCTGTTTAAACTGTCGATGGAATATTTTATTTTCACTGAAATAAAATACAATAAACTAAAATAATTTTAAGTTCAGTGCACAGTGCAAAGGATAAAAGATAACATTTTAGATTAATCCTGTCAAATTAAGATGTTCCATAGACAGTTTAGACGCGTTTTTAAATATGGCGACCAAAACTACGTCAATTTACGTCAGGCGCGGACTAATTTGACAGGTAACTACACTAATATTTTGTCTTCTGTCCTTTTCTTAATGAAATATAAAGAAAATGATGCACTTAACTTAGTTTGTTAACAAGGCAATCGGGGCCATTGTCTGGATTGTCTAGAGATTATGCCCTAGATCTAGACCGTTGCATCATAAAACAAATGTAGGTACTTACGTCTGGAACTGTTTCAGTACGAAATATGAAAGAAAGGGAGGCCATGGTTGAGCGAACGAGTGTTGCACTGCAGGCGGTCTCCGAATAGGGCGATGCCAATCTTGTAGCATTCAATGCCGCCAAAACACAGGCGTGTCTTTTCACCGCCAAAAGGAGCCCGTTCACCTTGGCCCCTACTTTTCGGAATGTGTCCTTGGAGTGTTCCGACCGCCTTCAGCTTTTGGGAGTTGAGATTTCCTCGAACCTAAACTTTGGGCGGTTCATTGAGTCCATGGCCAAAGTGGCTGCCAGGAAACTTGGCGTTATCGCAAAGGTCCGGCAGTACTTCACACCTGGGCAGCTTCTAATGTTATACAAAGCACAGGTCCGTTCGTGTGTGGAGTACTGCAGCCACATTTGGACTGCTGCTGCCAAGTGTCACCTGGCCACTTTGGATTCAGTGGAGAGACGTGCAAAGAGGCTGATTGGTGACCCTGATCTAACTCGAGTTGGTCTCCAAAGCCTAGAGCACAGGCGTAGAGTAGCCAGCCTTTCGGTGTTCTATAGGATGCATTTCGGGGAGTGTGCGAGGGAATTGCATGATTTAATTCCCCATCTCCGTTCCACCAGCGGACGACCCGTCGTACGGCTGGTTTCCACCCTTACGTTGTTAACACCTCTACGATCCGGACGAAGCGTTTCGCCTCCTCCTTTATACCGCGTACATCGAGGGACTGGAATAATTTGCCAGCGGCGGTGTTTCCGTCGGACTACAATTTGAGTGTCTTCAAGGCTAGAGTGAATAGGCTCTTAAACTAGTGCGCTTTACCATCAACGATTGCGTCACTGCTTACCATCAGGCAGGATTGCGGTCAAGCGCTGGTTTAAAAAAAAAAAAAAAGAACTATTTCGTACTGAAACAGTATTATTATTTTTCAGTATTATTTAGCGTATTTCGTTCGGCAACATAGCCCGATTCTGTGTGTTGCTCTTTGGATTTCGATAGGATTTCAGCCCGCAGAGCTCAGAGTAATGAATGAGTGAGTTTTTGTTTTGTAGGTGTGTTTTAGCAAAAAGATTACTGAGTGACCAGTGAGCACTATATAAATATCGATACCTTAATTCGCAAGTGGGCTAAGTCCATTTTTCCACCAATTTTTTCAGGAGATGCTTATAACTGTACCTATATTTTTTATACATCTCTTAAGGGAAAATCTAAAATACCCTTGTTAGATAATACTTATCGTAAGCTAGTATTTATGTTTGATAATGTAGACTCCTTTTCACCGATAAATTTAAAAATATCGTGATTTAAAAGTTAAAAAAAAAATGTGTAAATGTGAAGAAAAAATTGACTATTTGCGAATTAATTAAATTAATATAAATAGTGCTCAGTAGTCACTCACTAGTCTTTATACTAAAACACATCTACAAAACGAAAACTCACTCATTCACTACTCTGAGCACTGCGGGCTGAAATCCTGTCGAAAACCAAAGAGCAACACATGGAATGGGGCTATGTTGCCGAACGAAATAGAGTAGCTCAAAACTGGCTCTTTCATTTAATATTCGGATAGTTCCACTGCGCTTACAACTTACAGAATAAGAGCATGCTAGCATTTTTATATCACCATCATCATCATCATCATCCCAGCGTTAATCCCAGTCGCATCCGAAGCCTTTTCAGCTTCGGAGTCTGGGGTCCGCTTTTACCAGTCCAACTGCTGATATGGCTAAACTTCGACATTTTCCGTGAAGCGACTGCCATCTGACCTCCACAACCCGAAGGCGACATCGAAGCATTGCAGTTAGACCAATTTTTGGACTTTTGAGGGCTCCAACTACCCGTAACGACTGCCACTAGATGTTCGTGTGGCAACCGGAACCAACGGCTTAACGTGCTTTCCGAGGCACGACCAGACCAGTGCAAATATTCATATTTATGCTTATAAATACTTGCACTGTGCGGGGATCGAACCCGCGCCACCTTGCGCAGCAACCGCGTCCGCTACCGCTACGCCACGGAGGCTGTCATTTTTATATCACCATATTGAGCTTTAAAAGGGTGGTAAATTAAAAACATTGCTCGTTTTTTTTTCTATATTGACTGTAATTAAATATTGACTTTTTCCTGTATTGGTTGTTTCCTATTTCAGAACTTTGACTGTTATTTTTGCTATTGAGTGTAACTAAGTTTTGACTATTTTGTATTAATTGAATGTTTTAATTTTTTTTTCTCGTTTAAATATTATTAAAATTAAATGTTCTGAAATAATTTTGTACGCCATCCACGGCAAAACATGTTGAACTGTATTAACATTATCTCCAGCTTCACATACACGTGTTTATACAAATACTTAAATGATCTTATCTTATCTCGTTACTAAAATTATTAATAATTATAAACCATAATTTTTGATCTTCAGGGCAAAAGCACCGCCAACCAACGCTGCTAACCCAATAAATGACAGTGTTCTCTTCAGTATCTGCAAAAGTAACAAAAAAGACATGACAATGTGCAATGAACTTGGTATCTCACTTTCATGGCGCCTTTCTAGCTGACTGTACCACTTACAATGCGATTTTGTAAGTGTCTTACCGGGAGTTTTGCGGAAAAGTTAAGCTTAGTGTTACGCTCATTTTTCATTAGACTTTTAAATTACTAAATAGTGTTGTTTACTAAATAAAAGTGCGTGATTTGTGTAGTAAAAAGTAATTCGGTAAATAATTCATAAAGAACATTGAGATATCGCAGCATAGTGTTCTCATCATGACTTTGCCTCAAACCTCCCGCGTAGACGGTTCACGCGGCCGTCTTTTTCGACAGGAACGAAAATTCATTACGTGACATTGTCTAAATGCACAAACCGTGCGAAGCCAAAGAAAAAAAACCGAAAAGTACGTGTCGGACTCACGCACAAAGGGTTCCGTACCATTGATTTATGAAATTAAAGATTTAAGTTAAGTATTTGTATGAAAGATTACGCGGTATTACGCGGTTTAGGAGGTATTAAAAAAAAAACCACTTACTAAATCTCGTTCAAAACAATTTTCGTTGGTAGTTTTTATAGTAATGTACATATGTTTTTTATAGATTTTTATTTTTTTATTTTAGAAGTCAGAGAGGGGGGGACCAACTTTTTTCCACTTTGGAAGCGTCTGTCACGCAAACTATTCAGTTTAGAAAAAACTATTTTAGAAACCTTGATATAATTTTTGAAGACCTATCCATAGCCACCTTCCATCCCACACGTACGTGTTTGATGAAAAAAAAATTGTTGACTTTCAGTTCTAAGTATTATTATCCCCCAATATTTATTATTATTATTTTTATATTTGCATCAAAATCTTAATGCGTTTCACAGAATACATCTACCTACCAAGTTTCAACAGTATTGCTCTTATAGTTTCGGAAAAAATGGCTGTGACATACGGAAGGACAGACATACATGACGAATCTATAAGGGTTCCGTTTTTTGCCATTTGGCTATGGAACCCTAAAAAAGCTGTCTCACCGTGGAAACATAGAGGAAGGGTGCGTGGAGTAAGCTATCACTCCAACTAATGCTAGCAATCCATATCATTGACAGCTCACCCTAAACTCACTTCATCTGTCGTTATGTCAATCATCATCATCAACCTTTTTTTACCGTCCCACTGCTGGGCACAGGTCTCCTCTCATACAGAGAAGGATTGAGGGTAATCACCACACTTGCTCAATGCGAAATCGGCAACCACTTTCGCGTCCGCTTTCGCTGGACTTTAAAGTCCAGCCCCCAACCGAACGCACCAATGGGCGGTCTCTAAACGATTCGCAATCATTTGACAAAAATTGTTTTTCCAAAACATTGCCTCTTCTACTTACAATGTAGATGGTAGGGCAGGTCACTTTGACTGCACGTTTTGGGATACAGAGTATTAGGCAGGATAAGAGGTGGAGCATGGTTTGTAACATAGCTCCAAAATGAAATCCTACTGCATGCCGTTCAAACTCAAACTTATTTATTGCGAAAATGGGTATTATAAACATTGATACATAAAATAGTTTGGCATCGTTCAAAGTGTCACTTCTTCATCATCATCGTCACATCCAAAGCTTTCACAGCTTTGGAGTCTGGGGTCCGCTTTACCAGTCTAACTGCTGATTTTGGCTAAACTTTCCGTGAAGCGACTGCCGTCTAACCTCCACAACTCGAAGGCGATATCGAAGCATTGCAATTAGACCAATTGTTTGACTTTTGAGGGCTCCAACAAACCGTAACGACTGCCATTAGATGTCCGTGTGGCAACCGGGACCAACGGCTTAACGTGCTTTCCGAGGCACGACCAGAAAAGTAAAAATATTCATATACATGCATACAAATATTTTCACTGCGCGGGGATCGAAACCGCGCCTCCTTGCGCAGCGGCCGGGTTCGCTACCGCTACACCACGGAGGCTGTCAAAAGTATCAATTCAAACCCTAATTTAGTAAGTTGGACTTATATCATCCCACTTGTGTCCGGAGAAGGTTCAGAGACTTCCAAGTAGATCACAGAAGGAAGGAACAAACAGTCGTGTGAGCGATAAAAATAAGAAGTAAAATTAATAGAATCAATGTTATCAGAAAGTCATCCGCAGACCCCTATAAAGTTCCTTACGGAACAAACATCGAAAACGTGGCTCGTTTTAAAATAAAGAAAAGAAATTACGAATTATATGTTGTAAATTAAATAATACTCACCTTGTCTTGCCATTCACGGTTCTTAACACATCGACTATAAGGCATAGTAGAGAACGTCACTGAGTTGTACAAAGGCACCCAGTAGTTAGGAAACAGCCAGAATATGAAGTCGTCCATCGCCTTCCGAAGACGATACGAAGGACGGGTAACTAGGTCCCGCATCTGTAAGTAAAGAGTTTATAGATTTAAATCTATACTAATATATAAAGCTGAAGAGTTTGTTTGTATGTTTGTTTGTTTGTTTGTTCGCGCTAATCTCGGGAACTACTGGTCCGATTTGAAAAATTCTTTTTGCGGACCAGTAGTTCCTGAGATTAGCGCGTTCAAATAAACAAACAAACAAACTCTTCAGCTTTATATATTACTAGCTTTCCGCCCGCGGCTTCGCCCGCGTAGAAGTCGGTTATATCGCGCTATTTAGATTTCCCTCGGGAACATCATATTTTTCCGGGATAAAAGGTAGCCTATGTTCTTTCTCAGGGTCCAAAGATTTTCTGTGCCAAATTTCATCAAAATCGGTTGAGAGATTTAAGCGGGAAAGCGTAACAGACAGACAGACAGACAGACAGACAGACCGACAGACAGAGTTACTTTCGCATTTATAATATTAGTATGGACTAGCGGCCGCCAGCGACTTAGTTCGTGTGGTTTAGTTATGCTCCGCTCCTATTGGTCACAGCGGTATGTTATATAGCCTAAAGCCTTCCTGGATTAATAGGCTATCCTACGCAAAAAGATTTTTTTAAATCGGACCAGTAGTTCCTGAGATTAGCGCGTTCAAATAAACAAACAAACTCTTCAGCTTTATATATTACTAGCGACTTCGTTCGTGTGGTTTAGTTATGCTCCGCTCCTATTGGTCACAGCGGTATGTTATATAGCCAAAGCCTTCCTGGATTAATGGGCTATCCAACGCAAAAAGATTTTTTCAAATCGGACCAGTAGTTCCCGAGATTAGCGCGTTCAAACAAACAATCAAACTCTTCAGTTTTATATATTAGTATAGATTATAGATATAGATTATAGATAATGATATCAGGGTCAGTCATTCGGTATGCAAATATTTACACATTTACATTATTTACGAAACGTGTTAATAATTTAATACCATTAAGTGCCTCCAAAACGTTTAAATTAATAATTAATAACGCAAATTGATAAAAACTTAAAACCTTTAGACACATTTACGACATCCATAAGAAAATTATTGTCGTAAAAACGTGAATATGTTTACTTATGTAAATTGTTTATATTGTAGAAATTACCAAAAACTACTGAGATATAGCGTATTAAAGTTACGGAGTGGTGGCTAATTACGTCACACCGTGGTACAAAAAATACCACGACGTGACGTCATGCGACATTTCCAATCAATATATCTTGTATGTGTAGCGAAAGAAAGAAAATGTCTAAAGCTTTTAGAATGATTGCTAATGATCACATGAGAAGAAATGATTGACAGTGAAATATAAATAGTTATGGCTGGAAAGAGGGCGGCCGCCGAGATAATAATGACACAGGCAGGCAGGCAGGGCAACACACAGGCAGGGTGACACTGTAACAGTTTTTAAATGAACAGACAGCTGTGCTGCTGGGGAGTTAGTTCCGCCACTTCTTCTTCCCAGCGAAAACACTAGGAAGTGTTGATGGGTGGGCGTTTTGGGGGATTGTCTTATGTAATACTAGCTTTCCGCCCGCGGCTTCGCCCGCGTGGAGTTCAGTTACATCGCGCTTTTTAGATTTCCCTCGGGAACATCAAATTTTTCCGGGATAAAAGGTAGCCTATGTTCTTTCTCAGGGTCTAAAAATTGTCTGTGCTAGATTTCATCAAAATCGGTTGAGAGATTTAAGCGGGAAAGCGTAACAGACAGACAGACGGACAGACAGATTTACTTTCACATATAAAATACTAGCTTTCCGCCCGCGGCTTCGCCCGCGTGGAGGTCGGTTATATCGCGCTTTTTAGATTTCCCTCGGGAACATCAAATTTTTCCGGGATAAAAGGTAGCCTATGTTCTTTCTCAGGGTCTAAAGATTGTCTGTGCCAAATTTCATCAAAATCGGTTGAGAGATTTAAGCGGGAAAGCGTAACAGACAGACAGACGGACAGACAGATTTACTTTCACATATAAAATACTAGCTTTCCGCCCACTGCTTCGCACGCGTGGAGTTCGGTTATATCGCGCTTTTTAGATATCCCTCGGGAACATCAAATTTTTCCGGGATAAAAGGTAGCCTATGTTCTTTCTCAGGGTCTAAAGATTGTCTGTGCCAAATTTCATCAAAATCGGTTGAGCGGTTTAAGCGGGAAAGCGTAACAGACAGACGGACAGACAGAGTTACTTTCACATTTATAATATTAGTATGGATTGACGTTCAAAAAGTGCTGATTCTCAGCCTAATTTGAATGAATGACTTTTGATTTTATAACCATCTCGTGAAGACTTAGATAAGGTGGAAATGCTGTCTTTCTAACTAACGTTAAGGATATTATTTTTTTTATAATTATAAACTAGTGCTTCACCGTGTAGTAGTATAATTATAATTATACCTACCTACCTACTTTAATTATATCTGCAACGCAACGCGTCATACTGACGTCACGCGAACCCTGCATCTCGCAATTAGAGTTTTCTGTGCAACTAGCACGCATACAAGTTAGCGACATAAACCGGCGGGCAAAGTGGCCCGCCAGACAATCCCAGTCTGGTCGGATGATCCTCCCTTTTCTTTGTAGGATGAGTGAGCTTTACACGCTGCTTCTCATACCTCCACAACCACAATCCCGCCTGATAGTAAGCAGTGACGGCACGATTAGCGCAGTGGATAAGTTATTGACTGCTGAGAAAAAATAATTGTAAATGTAGTTATTCCGGGTCTGGCTGCTTGTGTTTGTGAGTTTATATGTTTGTGAACGCACCCACGATACAGGAGAAATTCTTCGTGTGGGGCAACGTTTTTTAAAAAAAGGAGAAAAAAGTGATGCAATCCTTGATGGTAAAGCGCGCTAGTTTATTAAGAGCCTATTCACTCAATAAAAACAGAGTGAATAGGAAGGAAGACGACAGTTGAGTGAAGCGATGCAATGTTAAACCCAACAACAAGACCAACGATGCTGCGCCAGAGGGAGATAGGTCTGGAGACCCTCCACGACGAAACTACCGACACAACAACATTTGGCGCATCATACCCGGCACACATTGCAACACGGCTACTCAGAGCCGTCCTCCGTACGGCTTCACCAGACATCATACCGGAACACGCTTACTCTCAAGTCCGCTTTGCCTAAGTTTACACGGTGAGAGGGTCCAACCCCAAATCATTTCGTTGGACAAGAGAATGATGATAGAATCTCCGTTCCATCATCTATGGACGACCCATCGTACGGCGAATATCAACCCGTACGTTATTGATACCACAACAATCCGAACGAAGAATTTCACCTCGTCTTTTATACCAAGAGGAGGAGGTGTTTTAATCGGACTACAATTTAAGTGTCTTCAAGTCCAGAGTAAAAATAGGCTCTTAATAAACTAGCGCGCTTTACCATCAACGATTTGCATCACTGCTTACAACCAAGCGGGATTGCGGTCAAGCACTATAGTTTATAATTTACTAGCGGCCGCCAGCGACTTCGTTCGCGTGGAGTTGGTTATGCTCCGCTCCTATTTGTCGCAGCGTGATGTTATAAGCCTTTCTGGATTAATGGGCTATCCAAATGAGATTAGCGCGTTCAAACAAACAATCTCTTCAGCTTTATATGTATATTAGTATAGATAAAAAAAAGTTAATGTTTTTCCTTACCTCAATATAATTATACATGGCCAAATCGCTGATTGCGAAAGTATCCTCCCATCTCGTATCAGAGAACTCAGTGAGGATCTTTGCAATGTTGTCGTTGTGCTTTTGAAACAGCTCGTCCAGCAGGGTGCAGTCTTCGAAACCAGCGTTCATGCCTTGACCATAGAAAGGCACAACGGCATGTGCTGCGTCACCTATCAGTAGAGCTTTGTCTTCCACGTGGTATGGGCGACACTGAGGAAAGAGGTTAAGAAGTCTTTAAATTCTACAACAATTCTACAAAATTTAAGCCTTTAAATTCTACAACAGTTGGGTTGTATCCTAAAAAATAACTTAATGTCTATCAAATAGATTTATAAAAAATATTGAACACGTATTTTTTCTTTCATTCAAATACTTAGGAAATTATATTGATTTGAAATGTCGCATGACGTCACGCCGTGGTAATTAGCCCCCACTCAGTAATTTTAATAATTACGCTATATCTCAGAAGTTTTTGGTAATTTCGACAAATACTAAAACTTATAATTTTTTTTTTCTACTAGCTTTCCGCCCGCGGCTTCGCCCGCATGATATTCGGTTTTATCGCGCTTTTTATATTTCCCTCGGGAATATCAAATTTTTCAATAAAATGTAGCCTATGTCCTTTCTCAGTGTGTAAAGCTTGCCTGTGCCAAATTTTATCAAAATCGGTTGAGAGGTTTAGGCGGAAAAGCGTAACAGACAGACAGACAGACAGAGTTACTTTCGCTTTTAAATTATTAGTATGGATAAGACGGACTAATTATTTTTTTGATTTTCATACTTTGGATACATCCCTATTTCAATGTTGAGTCACTTGTGCGTACTCGCGCGCTCGTCGTGTAATACTTTTACCCCCATATTACAAAACAGGTGGTTTAGGTGGTTTAAAACTGGGTTGAACAAAATCCTTTGTTCAACCCAGTTTTAAACCACCTATATAATTATTTAATTATGAACTTAACCGTTATGAAAATGCAGTTTTTAATATACCTACCTAAAAATGACAGCTTAGTTCAGTACTAAGTTGCATAAACTTCGAAATACAAATATTGGCGCCAATTCTCTTAATCACAAACTAAACTAAATTTAAGTTCAGTGCAACTTCTTCTGTATATAATACAGAAAGTAATATGTTAGTTTAGGCCTGTCAAATTAGTCCGCGCTTGACGTAAATTGATGTACGGACGAAAGCAGGTCAAGTTACCCAAAACTGTCAGATATTTCCAATCATCCTTTAGCCTTAATGCTTTAGCCATAAAGTTGAAGATCTAATAAAGAAATCTGACAGATTATATAGTAGCTTGATATGCTGTTGTCTGTACAAACATAGTTTTGGTCGCCATGTTTATAATCGCGTCTAAACTGTCTATGAAATATCTTAATTTGACAGGATTAAATTAAAACGTTATCTTCTATACTTTTCTTAATTAAATAGACTGAAAAATATGCACTTAACGTAAAATTAGTTTAAATTAGTTTAGTTTCTGTACCTACAACAGAATCGGGGCCACCGACTCAAAGGTTAAGGCTAGAACTAAGGTTAATTTTCGTTTTGTAATAAGACGGTTGTTGTGTTGACGGCGGTTGGATCTAAAAACATTATTCCTCTCACATCATTATCATTATCACACGTACAAACCTAGCAAAGAGTTTTTATAATCACCTTTATAGCAACCAAGGGTGATGGTGCTCCAGCAAAGAAGTCTTCAACTAGCTTCTGTCTGCCAATCAAAGGGATTGAGTC
>JADWQK010000207.1:0-25651 GCA_017933935.1 Sesamia nonagrioides
AGACCCGTCCTCCGTACGGCTTCACCAGACATCATGCCGGAACACGACGAATCGCTTGGCGGCAAGACTTTGTCTGGTGGGTGTTAACTTCTGCCGGCAGCCGATGTTATGGCCTACCACCGAGTGAATGCATGTTAACTCAACTTCCTGAACCGCGTGCTCCTGTTCGGCAAAATCCCGAACCAATGGAGGCTAAGTATTATCACTCCAGTCTTTAAAGGCTAGGGCTCGGTCCAGGAGTGTGGTCATTACCGCGGTATAAAGGTCATGTCCCACACCATGAAGACCTTTGAGAGGATTTTAAACTCCCGGATCCGGCAGGAATGTGCTGTTTCGACATGTCAATATGGGTTCCGTTCAGGGTACGGAACTATGGACCCTATCTTCGCCCTAAGGATCACCTTGAAGAGGTACAGATCGAAGAACACGCCTCTGCATATGCTGATCTGTTGGGCACTGAGGTCCAAAGGGGTACCAGAAGCCTATGTTGACATAATTCGAGACATGTAGGTACCTCAATTCCGATTCCGTTATTAGGACCGCTGTTGGCGACACTAAATCCTTCCCTATCACCGTCGGAGTTCACCAGGGGTCCGTCCTTAGTCCGTTTCTGTTCAGCGTGATATTGGACGTCTTGTCAGACAGCATCAAGATTTCACATGAGCAACCTCCCTGGCTGCTCATGTATGCTGATGATATCGCGCTGGCAGACACGGACAGGGAAACGTTGCTGCGGCGGGTGTAAGTCTGAAGAATTCGCTTGAGAACGGATGTCTTAAACTCAGTGTGGCGAAGACGGTGTACATGGTCAGCAAAATGACCCTATGTCTTTGTGCATTGGCGGAGACATGGTTGAGTGCACAGACCAGTTTAAATACCTGGGGCCGCAGCACGCACGCATTTCCGCAGCTTGGGCAAAATGGCGTGAGGTGACAGGTGCCATTTGTGACTCCAAAATGCCGGTTAAGCTTAAGAGACAGGTCTATAAGACCATCATTAGAACTGTTCTTCTGTGTGAGGCGTGGCCTGTGCTTGAGCGACACAAGCAGGAGCTGCATGTCACGGAGATGAATATGCTGCGGTGGATTTGTGGAGCGTGGCGTGGAAAGTCGGCATCAGGAACTCCCGCATCTGTAGCAGTCTTCGTGTCCGTGACATAGCAGACAAACTGCAAGAGGGTCGCCTACGCTGGTACGGTCACGTCTTACGATATTAAGTCGGTAACAAATGTCTTGCCGTGAGGCCTCTGCCGGGCCGGAACAAGCAAGGTAGACCAAAGAAGTGCTGGCTTGACGTTGTAAGAGATGACATGCGTGCCAACAATCTCACACCACGGGGTGCCAGAGATCATGCGAAATGGAGGAGTAAGTGTAGGAAAGCGGAACCTGGGCTCCAACGCGAAAGCTGCGGATGCAACCGGGATTATACGCTGAGATGATGATGATGATGACTCAATGACATTATCAAAATTTACTTTCCTCTCCTTTTCAATGGACCATATGGATAGACTGGAAAGTTGTGTTTGGCTCATTGTAGATCTTAAGTATGATTCTGTCACCCCTTGATGCTTGGCACCCGGGGCGGACCGCCCCCACCGCCCCCCCCCTTACGCCGCCACTGTGGCTTTGTAATAAATTTATGATTTTATAAATTTATATGGATCCTTTTTGGTGCATTTCATAATTTGAATCAGGAACTGTGAATCAAATTCGAGTAAAAGATGAAAATCAGCTGTCAAATTTTCCCTATAAAAACATACAACGCATTGAAGACATTATTAGTGCTACTGTTTCCCTACTACTGATTAAAACCAACGTTATTATGGAGCGGCGACGTCATTTTATCAGGGAAGAAATGCTCAGAGCCGTGGGAATGATAGAAGCTGGTTCCCGGCAACGTACTGTGGCTTTAGCTCTGAATACAAGTCAGAGTGTTATCAGTCGACTTTGGACACGTTGCCGAAGCACTGGTACCGTGGCTGAGCGCCATGGAGGACGGTATCGCTGCACCACACGGAGACAAGACCGATACATTCAAATCTTAACTCGAAGAGCTCCAACAATAACCGCCATGATGTTAGCCGTGAGGCTTCATCACTCTTCAGGGAACTTAATTGGCGACCAAACAGTCAGAAACCGCTTGCATGAAGTGAACCTTCATTCCCGAAGACCGCTACGGGTACCACCTATAGCAATGCACAATCGTGGGATTCGATATCAATGGGCTCTTGAACACAGAAATTGGGCAGAAGAACAATGGCGTTTCGTGTGCTTTTCTGATGAGTCTCGTTTTGGTATGAGACCGGATACAAGACGTATACGACACTGGAGAACCCCTGGACGCCAACAGCGATTAAATTCCTGCCAGGAAGTCCATCCTTATAGTGGTGGAACCATCATGGTATGGGCGGGTATTTGGATCGGCGGAAGAACTGAGTTGATTTGGATCAGAGGCAACCTCAACGCTCAAATTTATGCTGAAACGATTGTATCAGACGTCATCGTTCCTCTACAAGTACAAATCGGTCCCTTATTTCAGTTAATGCATGATAATGCACGACCGCACACCGCAAGAGTTGTAAGACAGACTCTCGCCGCAGCTAACATCAATGTCCTGCCCTGGCCTGCTCAGTCGCCAGACTTGAACCCGATTGAGCATGCATGGGATATGCTACAGAGAAGAGCTCTGCCGAATATGGAGGGTATCCAGTCGCAAGAAGACCTTTTTTTGTTGTTGCAGCGAACATGGGCGGCCATTCCACAGCGTGATTTGGATGAACTCATTTTGAGTATGCCAAACCGATGTTCTTGTGTTGTTAGTGTTCGCGGTAGAAACACGGATTATTAATTGTTTAAGTTACCCAATAAAATTTTATAGAAAACTGTTATTTCAGTCTTTTTTTCGAACTTTTGTGTTAGTGGTTTCAAATGTCAAATATCCCTTTATTAGGAAAATGGCAAATTTCTTTATTAATGCAAAGGTGACTTGGTTTATCGTTACTGTGACAAACGAAAACACTATTTGATGAATCCTTAAAGAAAATTTTAATTAATATCAATCAGGAGAAAAGTTATTGCAAAAATATATGTTGATCCCTAGACACTTTTGATGTGTGTATTTACCTCAAGGTTGAACGTTACCTACTCTTGTAAAGTTCAAGGTAAATAGGCTGTTGACAGTGTTGACTCTTTCCGGTACAGTCGGTATCTAACAAAAAACAGTTAGATAATAATTAGTCAAGACTATAGTCTTGACTAATTATTATCTGTTTTTTGTAACTATGCACTGATGGTTCTTTTTAGCTGGGCTGTAAGCTGAATTAGTTAGTCTTTTTTTATAAGTGTTTTTCGCATTATAATTCAATATATTTGCCACATTTTATCATAGACTTCTAGTATATAGACGTGGCATACCTACAGAAAAAACGTGCCATCGTTTGACATTTGTTCGAACATAATATGGCCGCCTCTTTCTAGGGCTGTCACTGTGTATTTGTTTCCAAAGATTTTAATATATTATTATTTTTTATTATTATAATTTTTTAATATAGTCTGTCTGTTATATAATTATTTTAATTCTCTCGTTTTCTGTCGGCTTCTTAGATAAAGTACTTATTCATTTATTCATAACGTCACGTCTTTATCCCTTACTGGGTAGACAGAGCTTGAGGTTATAAGAACAAAAGCCACGTTTAGCGCGTTGGTAGGTGCATAGGCATAGATAGAAAATGGAATCAAAATAGTGATGGGTTGCTAACCTCATCGCTTAATAAAATGATTCTTAAACTTGGCCAATTCCCTCGACCGGTTTTTACAGTCTGCATGGGATGAGAAGCAGCATTAGAAAATTCATATTTTACATAATATGCACACATTTCCGCACCACCTACTCGTATGATTAACTCATAAGTGGTGCGGAAATGTGTGTACTTGGCGCATTTTTATAACGTGGTTTCCCCCATAGCTATACTCCACGATCTATTGTAATAAAGAAAGTTTGAATTTTGGCTAAGTCAAATGTCTATTTTGACTGGGTTACTAGATAAAAGGGTCCTCTCCCTCCCTCCTCTCAATTATGATCCTTGTTTGAAAGTATCTAAGTGTAATTATATTGTATAGACATTATTAAGTGCAAAAGGTGCAATAATAATAAAATACATTTATATTTTTTAATTATATTCGTTTATTAAACTACTAGCTTCCATAAGCGGGTTCGCCCGCCTTTAAAAGGTGATCTATGACGTCATTTGTATCCCGTCGTCATCATCATCATCAGCGTTTATCCCGGTTGCATCCGCGGCTTTCGCGTTGGAGCCCGGGGTCCGCTTTCCTGCACATTCTCCTTCATTTCGCACGATCTTTAGCATCCTGTGGTAAGAGTTTGTTGGCACACATGTCATCTCTTACAACGTCAAGCCAGCACTTCTTTGGTCTAACCCACTTGTTCCGGCCCGGCGGAGGCGCCATGGCAAGACATTTGTTACCCACGTAACATGCCGCTTGCACAATGTTCTTGCATGTGGTAAACATGTATTATATGTTCTTCTTCCGTTTGAATCTATAAACAAAAGATAAAATCAATATCTATTATCAAAATAATTGAGTAGATAGATAATTAAATTATTTTTATTTAAAATATCATATTTCTTCCTTTAAAGTGACAAATTGAAAAAAATATTTTAAATAAAAATAAAACCGCCTTCAAAACACCCAATAATAGATAATTGAAATCGGTGCTAAACCAAGTACATATGTTGGTCCCCGCTACACCCTGCGCATCTAACATATTGGCACCGACTTTGAAAGCTGTTTTATTTTTATTTAAAATAATTTATTTCTTCATTTTAAGCGAAATAGTTAAAATTCCCTATCTCAAAAACTACTGAACCGATTTTGATGAAACTTGCAGTATTCACTAAGTTGAACAATGTCTAATATATAAAAAGAATACCGAAATCGGACTAATAGTTCCAGAGATATGCGAACACAAACATAAAAACATACATACATATTTACATACTACACTTATACAATTCAGCACATTTGTTCAAACGCTGATATAGACTAACATATCCGAAAACAAGGCATTTTTGAAAATATTACATACATAACAGTTCGAAATGAAAACCTCCTTTTTATGAAGTCGGTTAAAAAAAATTTTGGACAACCCTAACATATGTCGGCAAATTACGTAAACAAATAAACATTTACAATATAGAGAAACGTGCTTATATAGTGTAAATAAGTGTGTATTTAGTAATTTAACGACTAATAAGTAATCATGGTTCATTTTAGTTTGAAAATTAGAATGATAAATGGTGATTTAGCTAGAAAAGAGGTAACTAACCTATGAAACGTCAATTGAGCTTGATTTCTGTTGTTTCTGGCACAACACATAACAATACAGCACGCAGGCATATTAAGTAATAGTTTTGTCACACGGTACACTACAAATCCACTTTAAAATGTCTTGTATATTATCAAAAAAAATAATTTTCGTTAAGTTACGTATCCCGTTGACAGCACAACTACCACGAAATTGTAACCTAAGATGGCCGGCGTTGGCACGCTGCCAACAACTGTCAGTTCATTTTAATAGTGTTACCATAATTCCGCAGTAACAAAAATATATTTGTCTCTTTTGCCAAATGCAAATGTACTGTTGAAAAAAAGAGACAAAATAATGTATTACGGTTTTGTACCCTAAATTACATATATATGTATAATGAAAAATTGTATAGCTTGACAACAGCATCTCCTTATATTTCTATCTCAATGCATTTTATACTTTTTTTTTTTTTTTTTTTTTTTTTTTATGGCACTAGTGTATCTTTGTGCCAATGTCAATGTGGTTAAAAAGGTAAGGAAACAGACAGGAGGAATATCAAAACATCAAGGAATGATTTATATGATCAGGAAAGGTAAGGTTATTAA
Source organism: Sesamia nonagrioides (assembly GCA_017933935.1). NCBI lineage: Eukaryota > Metazoa > Arthropoda > Insecta > Lepidoptera > Noctuidae > Sesamia > Sesamia nonagrioides. Next base: position 5,934 of record JADWQK010000207.1, read on the forward strand.
ACAAATTTAAAATACATAAAATATTTAATAATAAAAGTAAGGACATATTATGATATAGGTAGGTAGGTAAGTATTTAGATACAATCTAAACTTTAATATTATTATGTATAATAAAAGAAGATAATAAACTATGATAAAGAACAGGATTTGAAATGAGGCAAGTTATACTAGTAGGAAGAGGAACATGAGCGGATAAAAGCTGTTGGAAAATCAAGGAATGGTCGTACTGAGAACAGGAAAAAAAGATGTGGTCTAGGTCTCCCACATCCTCACCACACTCACACAAATTACTTTCCACGATTCCTAATCTCGCTAGATGGGAAGGAGTACACACATGTCCAAGACGCATACGTATAATAATAGAAGTGCAACGTTTGTCCATTTTCACCTTAGAAAACCAAGGCTTCAAAGGAATAGAAGGCTGGACATTAAAATAATGTCTACCCTTCACTTGAGCGCTCTCTATCCATAGGCTGTTCCATGATTTCTGAAGATGAACTTTAGGCAGAGTCAACAGATCGTAACAGTAATTTGTGTAGGGAAATAAATCACCACAAGTAGAAGCATTCTTAGCTATCTGATCAGCCCTTTCATTACCCACAATGCCGCTATGACCAGGGATCCAAGAAAAAACAACAGAATATCCTCTAGCTTTGCATAATACAAGCTTCTTTCTAATTTCAAAAATTATAGGATAGTAAGGTTTCATTTTAAATGGAAATTTATCTAACGTTTGCAGAGCACTTTTAGAGTCTGTAAATATAATAGTTTTGCTTAATTTACCAAGCAATATATATTCTACAGCTTTCAACAAGCCAAAACACTCTCCAGTAAACACAGATGACTCTGGAGGCAACTTAGTCATTTGTAATATATTGTACTGTTTGTGTATGACTCCAACACCGACACATTCATTAGGACCAATCTTTGACGCATCAGTATATATATGATGCCATTCACTCCAATTATTTACATGTATATTGAAATTAAATTGAGTATTCGCCTCCACATCATGTTTACCAACACCAGTGTTGTAGCATATACTAGGTTCAATCATTAAAGAATCAAAGTCACACACAAACAGCGGCAAAGAAATGGAGCGATGAATATGTGATTCTATGGACATAATTTTCCGGAAGCTTTTGATGAGACATGGGATGGCCTTATGGGTCCAATAACGAGAAGACTGAATAAGGTTATTTAAAGCATCCAGTTTATGAAAAAGGAAATGATTAGAAAATTGCATGGCTCTGATGAGAAACCTATCAGCTAAATACTGTCTCCGAAGGTGAAGAGGAGGCTCCCCGCATTCCACCTGTAAGCCGTTAATGGGGCTAGATCTCATAGCTCCACTCATAATCCTTAGTGCTTTTGATTGTATAGCATCAAGTTTTTTAAGACCTTTAATACTGCCACCATCTAATAAAAATGTTCCATAATCAAGTACACTTCTAATAAGGGCATCATATAAAAGTTTTAAACAAAATGTGTGTGCACCCCACCATACACCTGAAAGACATCTCATCATATTCAGAAGCTTCTCGCATTTAGCACTTATGTAATCAAAGTGGGGTAATCCTGAAAGTCTGCTGTCTAATATTACACCCAAAAATCTAGCTTGATTCTTTTGTGGCAATATTTCATTATTATAACTAACTGATACAGAAGGGATTGAACGCTTTCTTGAAAATATTACTACTTCACTCTTAGTTGGTGACAAGTCAAGACCATTCTTATTCAACCACTGATTTAACAGCTTAAGGGAGAATGTCAGAATGTTACAAGCTTTTGTGATATCTCCATCAATATCATATAGCAACAAATCGTCAGCATATTGCAGAACATTTACAGTATTTTGGAGAGATGATTCTAAATCATATACATAAATATTATATAGAAGCGGACTAAGTACACAGCCTTGGGGTAAACCTCTATGTAGAGTACGAGATATTTTAAAATTATTAACTTCCAAAGAAATTATTCTTTCTGATAAAATATTCATAATAAAATTTATTAAAATATGAGGAACACACAGCTCGTCAAGCTTCTGTCGAAGAATTAAAATATTAACATTATCATATGCAGATGATATGTCCAAGAAAGCTGCTACTACATTTTTGTTAGTGGTGAAGGCAGTTCTGATATCAGTGGTGAGAATACTAATGCTGTCCATTGTACTTTTGCCTTTCCTAAATCCAAATTGACTATTAGACAATTTTTGATTACTTTCAATAAACCACTCGAGGCGATTTTTAACAAGGTGTTCAGCTATTTTTGCCAAAACAGATGATAAGGCAATAGGCCTGTAAGAAGTAGCGTCGTCTGAGGGCTTGTCTGGTTTTAAAATAGGTAATATTTCTTGACTACGCCATGAAGACGGAATTTTACCAGATAGCATAATATCGTTAATTAACTGTAAATAAAATTCCAATGGCTTATCATTTAAATGGGTTATAAAGGAGTAGATTATGCTATCTTGACCTGGAGAAGAATCTCTTACACTGGCTAGAACTCCTTTTAATTCGGTCATAGAAAAAGGCAAGCCTAAAGGAGAACTATTAGATTTTAACATAGAATAGGGTGATACACAAAGAGATTCTTCCGGTACTGTAGGAGGAGCCAAGCGGTCTAAAAAGGCATCAGCCATAGAATGTGAAAGAGAAGCATAGGAAGATTGATTAAATGCAGATCGAAAACGTTTTATGTTACGCCAGACTAATGAAGGGCTTGTATTAGGAGAGAGTGAAGAACAAAAAGCTTTCCAGCCTTGTTGTTTCTTCTCTCTAAGTAATTCACGGGTAGATTTAACAGCAGTCTGTAGCAAAAGTAATTTCTCATCACTCATATCACAAGCATATTCCTTCTCAGCCATTTTTCTTCTATGAACAGCTTCAGCGCATTCCGAATCCCACCACGGAGGAAAAGGAATTTTCCGTGAGGAATTATCCTTGATAGGAAAAATCTCATCTGCTGCATCGATAATGCACTTAGCAAAAGCTGTAGCTCTATCCAACTCATTCAAGTCAGGTATTTGTGTGATCTTGAATTCCACTCGGGTCTTGTATGTGGACCAGTCGGCATCATACAACTTATGTTTTATACGAGGTTTGGGTTTTGGTGTATTTCTACCCTTAATAGGAGATGTGATAATTAAGGGAAAATGATCACTGCCAAAAGTAGATGTTAGAGGCGACCAAGACATTAATGATGCCAAAGAGGGTGTACAAATAGACAAATCAACAGCACTAAAGTTCTCATTAGGGTTTGTGCGCCTCGTTGGAGCACCAGTATTTAACACACAAAGATTAAAAGAGTCTAAAATTTCCAATAAATATTCTCCATCACTATTAGTGATGGTACTACCCCAAGATTGGTGATGAGAGTTAAAATCTCCAAGCAGTAAAAATGGTGTGTCTATACTAGACAGCAACAATTTTATTTCATCAAAAGCAGCGACAGAAGGCTTGGACAGATAAACTGAAACGATAGTAATATTGTCAACATAAACTCCTACAATATTAATATCATCACGGTTACGAGGAGGAAAAGTTATTTGAGAAAAAGACACAGTATTTTTGACAAGAATGGCGACACCACCATACCCATCAGCTCTGTCTTCACGTATACAAGTGAAACCAGAAATACCAAAAATATAACCTGGCTTTAGCCATGTTTCTGACAAAACTATAATTAAAGGATTAAACTTATTTATAAGGTAAATTAAATCACTCTTTTTAGGTACTATACTCCGACAATTCCACTGAATAATTTGGTAATCCATTATTGATATCAACTGTTTGTTTTAAAAACTCATTTAGAGTGGCAACGTCGGACGGTTTTAAAATATTTGAATTACTATGAAGCAATGCACCAAGAATGCTCAATATTAAATTTAATATCTGCGAATGTTTCAAGTTTCCATCATCATCTAATTTTGCTTTTAAACCACAACCATTAGCCGGGGTAGGAATTTGACCTTCTTTAATAATTGCATTATGAGCAGCACAGTCAAAACCCTTGGAAAACTTAGGAAGTGACCGAGGTTTCAGAAAAACTGTTTTATTATATGAAACAGGATTAGCATTGCTAGAATTTGGACTTGCATTCTTATTATGTGAAGCTGGTTTAACTGGGGTACTTAAAGCATTCGCATATGACTTAGACACTGGAGGGTGTAGTTTACATGCTTCCATATAGGAAATGCAGTTGTGTGCCATTGTATGCTTAATTTCTTTCTGGCGATTAAATTCTGGACAAACTTTGCTAGTAGCAAAATGAAAACCATTGCACATAATACAAACAGCCGCATCATCCTCAACTGAACATGAATCGCCTGTATGATTCTGACTGCATTTAAAACATCTTGGTACAGAACGACACAATGCTTTGGTATGTCCATAGCGGCAGCACTTATAGCACTGAATAGTGGGAAATGTGTAAATATCAACAGGAACAGAGTTAAAACAAACAAAAACTCTCTTTGGAAGGACTTGTCCATCAAAGGTAAGAACTACTGATTGAGAGGGCTTCCATGTAGTAGATTCAGTGGTGGTAACTTTGTAATTGAGACGCCTAACTTTTAGCACTTTACCACAGCCAACAGGTACTGACACATTTTCTATAATTTCTTCCACAGACCAGTCATTAGGGATACCTCTAATCAGTCCTATCCTTGTCACACTAAAGGTGGGAATGAACGCCTTAAAATTGTATGTAGATAAATTTTTATTTCCAATAAAATCATTAGCAGCACTGTGAGTAGTGAAAGCCACAGCACATCTGTTCCTACCTATTCTTTTCACACTACCTGGTATTATATACTGAAATTTATTTTTCTTTAAAAAATTGCCAAAGGCCATGGGATGTAAGGTAGTACTAGTATTTGAGGATGCTTCTATTTTTTGTACATGGACTACATACGGTTGCAAATCTGAAGCAAGGTACTCTTTCCTACCAAGAGATGGTTGAGGGATTTTTGCAGTAACATTATCCACACTACTTTGATGTTTTGTTTCAATTAAGGGTTGAGAGCCTGAGCCTGATATATGGATGTGAGGTTCCTCAACAACATCATTTGAGGTAATAATGCATTGGCATTGTGTTGTATCACTGCTATCAGTAGAATTCCTTTTCTTTTTCCTACGCTTATTACAATGCTTGCAAACAGACCTAGGTTGATGGCGAACCCTTTTACGTGTTCCTTCGCTTTTTGAAGTAGACACTTGAGAAACATCCGTATCCATTCCACTCAAATCATCGGAAATAGTCACATAACTTGCGACAGGGGGATCCAGGCATAAGCCTGAACCCCCTGGCTCCAAGTCAGGAGGGTCGTTCATACACTAATAGTAAAATATATACACTTACCAAAAACTCAGCAAAGTATACAAAATAACACAAAATATACAAATATCAAACTACAATAAATATGTACAAACTAAACTACAACCTCAACTGATCAAAATAAATAAGAAAAGTTAAAAATTAATTTTGCAAAGAAAAAACACTCCCGCCTTCTACGAAGTTTCCCGCGCTTTTCCATTTTATACTTAATATTTTTTTAGTCTGTTTTGCCGTGTTGCTAGTCGTAATAATATAAATGCCAACTCGGGAGATCAGATTTCTTTAAATAATCCGTTACCAAATAAACATAACGTTTACTAATAATATTAGTTGGGAAATATAAATTAAAAAATTCCGGTTATGATTTTTATGTAATTAATTATTTACAAATCGGAAATATATTTTTCTGTGGTAGTTTATTTACATGACACCGGTCGGTGTCAGCAGTCAGAGTCAAACACTGCATTGACAACACTGAAATGAGCTGTCAAGACGTTTTGCCTTTGAGAGAATGTAGAAACAATTGATTTTACACGTTTTATACAGTTGTTTTTCTGAGATTATTTACTTTGTTTATGAAGATTGAATATCTAGCCGTCTAACTGTCACACGATGGCAGCCGCGGCTCAAAGCGATTTATCGATCGCTGAGCTGAAGGCTGAGATCGAAAGGCTTGGCCGCGAGCTCGATCAAGCCAGCAGTGAGAAGATCCAGTCGGCGCAACTGGGCCTGGTGTTGCTGGAGGAGAAGAGCGCTCTGCAGCAAAGATGCGACGACCTCGAGACCCTGTACGAGAACACCAAACACGACCTGGAAATCACACAAGAGGTTAGTGGCCTACATTCTGCTCATTTCACTCTTCATGCATTAATGGGTACATTAAAACGTGCCGAAATGGACATTTTAATCAGTCTTTATACTATTCACATTAAGCACTTTCAAAAGTCGCAAGTGAAAAGTATGAGTATATTATAAATTCAAATAACTGTGTTAACACACTAAACAGTTACCTGTTATATATACTTGCATTCAGCATTAATTGTACTTATGTGTTATTGTTACATCAGTATCTTATTATTTATTGCTACTTTCTTATTTACCATTCAGTAAGGTTATACAAATCTTTGTTACCAAAGTTCAGGATAGTTTTTCTGAATGAGAAAGTTTTATGGCATTGTATTTAATACTCTGTGAATTATGTTACATACAATTTCTTTATTGCCTTTCTATAGAATTACTATTTATTAAACTAGTTTCTATTTAGCTATTTAGGATTGTAAAGTATTACTTTTGTTATACATTTTAAAATTTATATTTATTGTAAAACTTCTGTCGATCTATACAACATTATATTTGCAGAATAATTTTCTTAAAACTGATCTTACAATAATATACTTCATTCTTTTATGAAATAAAATGTTTGTTAATATGATATAAATCTTTTTTAAAACACTTAACACACATCAATATTTAAATAATCAATATTTCAAAACCAGATTGCACTGCTATTTCCTACATTTGATATCTGAGAAGAAATGCCAAAACAAACCCACAGGACAACAACACATGATATTATTAGAATCCACTTCAATCACTTATTAGGATTTCATGCGAGTCTAATAATACAATGCCATGCATTACGGCTTTGATATAACCTGTCTCAACAGACTGTATGAAGATATGAAGACAAAAAATACAACTATTAATATTTTACCTGAAACAAGTTGAATACTTCTTTAGTTAATGAATAAACTCTCGCAGTTGCCTGCTTATCAGTGCATACTATAGCAATTAATTTCATGTTGGACTGTTGTAATTGACACAGCTTTGCTTTCAGGAAAAATCTTAAAAACTACTTGAAACTGATTATATGTATGTTTTAATTTGATGTATATTTTTATACCTGCTTTATGGGAGATGTAATTTATAAAACCATCAGCAGATTCATTAACAAAAGTGTTTCAGTAAATTAGAAATCCTAATGAATAAAGTAGTAGAAATAATAATGGAAATTTGCTTAGAATTTTAAATTCGTGTAACTGTGTTAACGTCAGCATCACTATTTTCATTAGCAAGGGAGTAGAAAAAAATATTTTTGTTTTGGCGCTAGATACTGTTAAAGTTAGTATGAATCTGAAACCTGTTCTAAATGTTTGCCAACAATTCTGCCATAAAACACAGTCTATTTTGTTATTATGAACATATTTTAACAGCTTACATTAAACAAAAATATCGGAATTAATGTGTAGCTTTCTTTACCCAAAGGGCACTAACAGGACGCTATTTCAAAAGCTGTCAGACGAACTGCCCCTGACAGTCCATCTATCCGTTCTAGAAGTAGTGTGTTACAGGACCGTATCTTTGAACTGTTATAGGTAGAAACTAGAAACTATTTCATAGAATATCTAACTATGTGACCTATAACAATAAATAAAAGTAAAAATTAAAGGCAGTCCCTATAACTTTTTTTTTTCTATACCAAAAATATGTTTTTTTTAGCAACACACATGTTTAAGTTGCTATTGAAACAACAATACATGGATTACAATCTTACATTAAGTTCCTTAAATAAGAGCCTTAATACTAAACAGTCATATCAATTGAATAATGTAAGTAGTTCACTGTGGTCAGTTATTATTTTATGCCCTTCGCTTTGTAAGGAAGGAGATGTGAGCTGAACGAATTTTGATGATATTAATTAAGTACGGACGACAGCAGGTCAAGCTACCCGAAAATGTCAGATTTGTCCAATCAACCTTGAGCCTTAATGCTTCAGAGATAAAGTTGAAAGTCGGATAAAGAAATCTGACAGATTGTAGTAGCTTGATGTGATGTCGTCTATACACGAATACATTTGTTATCCTGTACCTTGTTACATAAAAAAGTTCACATAGGATTGTGGTAAAACTCAACTCTGTATGATAAAAAATCAAAACCATTAAACGTTTTTTTTTTCACCAGGCTCTTATGAAACTAGACACAACACAGAAAGTAACGACCCGGAGTGGAATAGAGCAAGAAAATGCTCTCCTCAACGAGTCCGCTGCTATGGAAAGCTCCCTCACCCTTCAGATCCTGGAGCTGGAGAGTGAATCAAACAGGTATTATATTCAGACTTAATTTTACATAAAACACGCAAATTTTGATAACAATGAAAACTCTACTGTAGTTGTTTTTAATAAGGGTCAAAATTCAATAGCAAAACAATATTTGTATGCAATATGAATATTTACACTGGTCTGGTCGTACCAAAAAAGAAAAGACTTTAAGCTGAGAGAAAGCACTTTAAGCCGTTGGTCCCGGTTGCCATACGAACATCTAGTGGCAGTCGTGTCGGGTTGCTGGAGCCCTCAAAAGTCCAACAATTGGTCTAACTACAATGCTTCGATAGCGCCTTCGGGTTGTGGAGGTCAGACGGCAGTCGCTTCACGGAAAATATCGAAGTTTAGCCAAAATCAGCCGTTAGACTGGTAAAGCGGACCCCAGACCCCAAAGCTGAAAAAGCTTCGGATGCGACTGGGATTAACGCTGAGATGATGATGATGCCTTAAAAGAATAGAAGAAAATGGTTGTTCTTTTGTGATAATTTAGGGTATTTTCCACATGGTATTTTCTTTACGGGTGTAACGCACGTTTCGCGTATTCGGCCTTGGAAAAGCAGCCTTTTGTTTCCTTCGCAGGCACGTCGACGGCGCGTAAAAAACGCCTTATGTATTGGCCTTTATTTTTAGTCGTATTTAAGCCTTACTAGATGACACGAAATATTCCCACATTTTCGATTTTCAATTGTAAATTTTCGAAAAGCCACTGAAATGTAGTTTGTATATTTTTTGCGGCGTAGCGGTCCAGAAATGTTTTAAAATGATGCCTCATTGTATTATGTATCTATACTAATATATATAGCTGAAGAGTTTGTATGTTTGTTTGTTCGCGCTAATCTCGGTAACTACTGGTCCGATTTGAAAAATTTTTTCGTTGGATAGCCCATTAATCCGGGAAGGCTTTAGGCTATATAACATCACGCTGCGACCAATAGGAACGGAGCATAACTAAACCTCGCGAACGAAGTCGCTGGCGGCCGCTAGTGTACATATAACGTATGAAGGAAGTTATGACTTACCAACAAAAAAGCCCTTGAGAAATAATATATATTATGATTAATATTATACTCTCCTTTTATATTCTGTACCACTAAGTACCACATTTTCTTTAATTTTATTGTAAACTAGCTGGTTCCTATCCTGTGGGAATATCGGGATAAAAAGCAATTAGCTAAGTAACCTTCTTCTCAACCTATAGAGGTCCACTGCTGGACAAAGGCCTCCCCAATTTTTCCCATGGGGGGGGGGGGGGGGGGCAATGGAATGTAAGCCTTGGGGAGGCCTTTGTCCAGCAGTGGCCCTCTATAGGTTTGCCCTAATCTCCACGCTTGGCAGGCGGGTTGGGGATGGCATTAATTTGACATTCCACAGGAGAAGCGCTGCTGTCCCCTTCCCTGGTGAGAGTTCCCTTAACCGCCTCTTACGACACCCCCGGGAGGATATGAGATAAAAGTAACATACCAAAGTTACCCAAGTTACTCCTTATTACATCAGCTCAGGCTAGGTCAGTGAGGTCAGCCGAAAGATACATTAATTCTCCTTTTATTCGCTGAAATGCCTTCAGGGTCTTCTGCCCTTGAAAACTAAATACAGCCGATTATAGATTATGCCGACGGCTATTATTTGGATGCTACTGAGGAGCTGTTAAACAATCTTGAGCGCTTGCAAATTCTGTGCATTCGCTTTGTTTTCGGTCTTCGAAAGTATGACATGCCATGTGGAACATGTCTCACCTTCCCAAGGAACTTAAGTGGCTTCCCATCCGCCTTCGCAGGAATACTAAGATTTTATGTCATCTTTTTAACATCCTACACAACCCGTCTTATCCTTCCTACCTGCGTGAGCGTTTTTCTTATGCGCGCTCTAGTGCCGCACCATGTAGACCACACCTAAAATCTCTAAAAATTCGTTTTATGAGGATAAGAATTAAGGATGGCTTAAATCTCATCCAAGATTGTGGAACTAACTCCCTCCTAGCATTCGTAAACACTATTTCTATATTTAAACGTCGATTAAAAGAGCATTACCCTCTATACTGTGAGAATTTATTTATTATCTGCATATTTCTATATTTTAGTATTTATCTAAGTTAACTTACTTAAGTAATTTTTGTTATTATAATATGTTTAGGTATATGTAATAATTTAATATTATTGCTTTTAGATTAAAAAAAAATATAATTTTCTCTCCTTGACTTATACACTATTGTCAACATTTGCGTCTTACTTTTCCTTTCACAGGTTTATTGGAAGAAATTTCTTAAGAAATAAGCAGTACCTTTGTACATAGATCTCAATTTTGTTATATCGTTATGTATTATTTGTATAATCTCTGAAATGGCTGGACCCCATTTCATTAGTCGGAACAAACAGACAAAATTGAAAAAAAAGTTATTTTGGTGTAGGTATTTACCGTATAGAACCTTTTCCCAACGGGGAAAAGGCTGGACAGATGATTTCACCGCAAGTAATATTGTTTTAGAAGCTTTTCTTCTAGTAAACAATCATAAAAAATAATTATACCTACATCGGAATCGTAGGTGGTTTTTTGTTTATTAATTGAGCCTAATTGATGGTGAGTAAATAAGGACTGATAAGGTAAACCTTATCAGTCCTTATTTACTTACCATCAATTTTTATAAGGTAAACCTTATAAAAATAAATAAGTAACATATAATGACTTACTGAGTACTTAATAATTGGCAGATTACCGTGTTGTGATAAGTAAAATAGATAAATAATGTATTTTATAAAGTAGATTTGTTTGTAGATTATATCTCTAGATCTATAAGCAGTACACATAAAATGACGAAACATGTACTTACACTGTGCAAATTAATACCTATTACTGATAGTGTGAGTAATGCTGCAAAGCTGCAACTGATAACGGAAAACTAAAATTACTTAAAGTACCATTACGGATTATATCCAGTGGTAAACTGGACACTCATGAACTGCACATGGTGATGTAAAACAATTTTAAGTTATGACGAACTTCTCATTATCTCATTTAACATTTTTCCCGAGACACTTCTGACAGCATGCCTACGCTCGGTTTAATGAAATGGGAGCAATTGACGTGAATCATCCGCGGACCCTCGGAACAGTGCGTGCGAGACGCCCCTACTCAGTAGTCTACAACTACATGTTGTACTGAAGTTCGTACTAGGAAAAATATTATTTCTAAACTACTGCTAACCGTGGTTAATCACAAGTAATCCGCGTTGCAGCAGTTGATTTATCCGCGAACCAAATAGACCTCTCGTCCGTGATGTAATGCTACGAATGGCGTAAGCGCAGCCGACGGGAATCCATAACATTGGTCCAGAAATACATTTTTATTTGCCCGGCCTTGATTCACGTATTCACGCATTACTCAATGGTGTGTAGGTTTTTAGCAATGCACACGAGTTCTGTGCATTAGTGTTTTTTTTTAAATTATGCCGAATATTTAGTGCGTGTGCCAAGTGAATGTGTGTAAATATGTTTTAGTGTAGTGCACGCAGATTATCGGCGACACTGAAAAATGAATGACGGAGGCGAGGTATTAATGTGTTATTATTTCGTGTTTATTCAACTGGATATCCCGAAGAGGGAGGTTGAGGATATTACTCGTGTTTCACGTCAAGGAGTGTTTACAATAATAATGGAACTTTGTTGACACTTGTTTAGTTGTTGGCAGCTCGCCAGAGGAGCAAATACGGCTAGATTTAATCTCCATTTACGGGTTTATCGACATAAAGTTGTCCCGTCCCGAATTTTATGTCCCGCAATGCATAATTCATGAATTCCTTCAATAGGGTCCTTTTATGTGGCGACTATTTATGAGACAAAGTCCCGATAGGGAATTGATCTGAAAACTATTATTCGGTTAGTTATTTGTAAGGAATTCTATTCTCTCTATTAGAACTTAGAAACCGAATATCATATCTGTTTGTGCACCTACAAACTAACACTACAAAGTAATTTGAACTTAACGGCCTCGTTCTCCAGCAAACCGCACGGAACACTCGGAAAGATTATTTTACAACCACCTTACCCCGAGAAATTAAATTTATTCAAGGTGTTAATTTCACCATCAAGTTTCCTTCACTTCGGTAATTCACACGTATAACTAGAGTCACGAGTGATGACTAAGTTCAGGTGCTCGTGAGCCGGTCGATTCTCTTATCACAGTACCAGATTTGTTTACAATGCCTGACTCAGAGCAATCAGACCGCATTATACCGTCCGGTGTCGTGCTTGTTCGTCTGCCGGTGCACTTATTGTGCTCTATGCGATTGATCTTTATTGGCTAAGAAGGAACAGGACGTCTGACAATTTTATTAACTTTGGCAATGTCAACTTCACTTCTACTTTAATTTGGACCGAGTTCATAAACTCAATAAATAATAATAATACGTTTATTTCACAAAATTTACATAGAGAAAAGAAAGGAAAACATATACATATCTGTGGAACTTAAATCATTCAATCAATCATTACTTAAATTTATGCGCAGAAAATGTAAACCCTGTCTCTTACACTAGGGAAACCTGTATTATAAGAGACAGTGGTTCGGCCATTATGAGGGAAGCGTGACGACATACATCAGGGGGCGAGGTCTACGAGTAATATCTCACTTAATTTGTTACTTTCATGTGTATTTGTGTAATATTACAACAATTACATTTGTAGAACCAAGGCCCAGGGTAACAGAACCAGGACCAGGCGGGCCGCGTACCTATCTCGCTTTTCGATCAAATTTTGACCAACTTCTCTCTCTTTCTCCATAGCCATATTCCTTAGCATTTTCTCTCACTAATTTTTAATCTAAACGATCCCACAGCATGTCTGCCATGTGGCGAATGTCATCTAGACGGACGACGGAAGCTGCTTCATACCAAGCGCTGTACGACAGGCTTATTAAGAATGGCAATGACATAAATAAGTCTGCATAGTATGAGTCACACCTGGCTGTGACTCGTAATTAAATCGGGTTCTATTAAAATCGATAGGGTAGCAACTGGCGACGTCGTATTGATTGCTTTTTTGTGTTCTATTCATGAATTTTGAACGACGTTATTAGATATACATAGTCTGTTTTAATAAAAAGCGACTTTGAAATTTGAATGGTGAGATTATAAATTTACAAGTACAATTCTACAATAGGATTCCTGATCGTAAAATAAAGAAGAGATGCGATAGTTATTCGTGTCGTGTTACTTTGTCGCGTCTACTGCACTTTTACGACCTCCCGGCACCCTCGAAAGAGGATGTTAAGACACTGTCATTTTGATGTAAATATTAAAAATAAATCCCTTGGGTATATAGATAGTGCCCTCAGAAAAAAAAAAACTTATATTGACGTCCAGAAAATTGCATTATAATTGCATAACTAATTGAACTTATTTTGTTCTGTTTTTCGCGCGTTTACGTCGAGATGTTGTAGAATGTTTTTGTAATTACCTCTACAAAGAGGCTCGCGGTCTCACACGCTACGACGCTAGTAACATATGTATTTGTGCACCTTTCTATATATCCCACAATTTGGCTTCTGTCAAAAACGCGACCTGCATGAAATAAAAGCTTTGTGTTACCATCTTTTATTTAAGCGATACCTACCTAGGTAGTTTTCTGTTAACTTATTCACCTAAGTGAAGCTTGACCGTGTTACGTTTACGATCGGCCGCTCCCTGTCGCTCGCCTATTTGCGAAATGGGCGGGGCTCATCACCGGAGTGCTTACAGTTTGTACTAGTAAATCAATAGTATGTAAATATTGGCTAGATAGTTTACTATAATGGTTGCTGCAGTATTTACAATACAACCTTACTGCCGCAGTAGAGAGCAATGGTGGTGAGGCCGTGACTTACGGGTTGTAAGTCGGGAGTTCGAACCCAGATAGGCACTTTACTTGTTTTTTAAATTAGGTATCACTACACCACTCCTCTCAAAACGGTGAAGGAAAATATTTTAGAGAACATATACCTAACAAACCGCACAGGATTCGCGTTATGGATTACGGCACAGCGCTTCACAGTACCTACTCTCTTATTGCAGTTGCTATTAAAAAGCATTTTTGACCCTGAACAATAGATATACTGGAACTGTGTTGCAAGAGTTCTAAGCTCTCCTACTGTTCGCTGATGTTATCTAGGCAGCGAAGAGGCCTGGGATGCGGTTTCCTTCTGGTTTCCTTCTGCGAAACAGTTGTCTGCGTTGGAGGCTGCGGAAAGGAAGAGGAGATCTCGTCCTCTCACCCGACCCGCAGCAGGCTTACCGGGCGTCGTCGGAGGCGGATAACGCCCTCTTCCAGCCCCCTAAATGGGTCCAGGGGCGATAGACTCGGGACATCTGTCGCCCCCAAACATCAGGACCAGAGGCGGCGTTGCGAAGTGTTCCACGCGCGCCACTCTTAGACGTCACGGGGGAGTCCTCCCATGGACATCCATGAGGATTTTCCAACCGGAAAAAAAAGGGTGCAGGTTGTGCGTCAATTTCTCTACCACCATGTATTTTTCATGCGAAATCATGTCTTATGAAAAATTATTGGAAGTACAATTTTAACCAGCATTCTTTTTCAGTTATTTTATTATTAATGTACACACAATAAAATACGTAAGGATAAGACAAAATTTCGGTCTGAGTATGTACAAAAGTGTTGCTTATTTCTTACGAAATTTCTTCCAGCAGATCTGCGAAAGGAGAAGTAAAACACAAATGTAGACAATAGTATGTAAGAACAAGGAGGAAAAAAATATGAATATGATAAGTATAAAAGTAATAGTAGCCTTCGTAGTTAACCCTAGTCCGAAATGCCCTTCATAAATAACCTTAGCGCTATCGATTTATTTGTGTATTTTCATGAACATGAAGTTTCACAATAAATGCTTTCACATTCTGTATATAGGAATGTAGACCGTGATGGGTGCGGTAGATACCCGTCTATTAATTATACCTACTCAAAAAGAGTGGTACTACATAATTATTTAAAACTAGCTGATGCCCGCGAGTCCGTTCGCGCGGACTTCAGTTTACAGCGCGGGATGGTTCCCGTTTCCGTGGGAATGTTCATTCCGAAAAAAATTAAAAAGAGCTCAGTTGATATAAAATAAGTGCCTGTTAAAATAATGGGAGCAATATGAACGTCCGCGTTTGCTCCCGTTTTCGCAACATTTTTTGTTACTGCTCTGGTCCTATTGGTCATAGTGGGATGTTATATAGCCTATGTCCTTTCTCAGGCTCTAGACTATCTGTGTACCAAATTTCATTACAATCGGTTCAGTAGTTTTGACACAGACAGACAGAGATACTTTCGCATTTATAATATTAGTATGGATAATGATCGTGGCGTTTCAGCGGCGCTTTGTGATATCAGGCTGTAAATCAACAGCCTTCTAAACCCCACAGGCGGCAGGCCGTTACATACAATGAAGAATTAATGGAGGGAGTAGGTGCAGTCGTAAAATGAAACTTAGTATCATTTTATGACTCCAGAGTGTTGATGTTTTTACTGTCTTTCTCTTTCGAGTAATGTTGATAAGGGAGCATTAATATGGCACATGAAACGTTTGTGTCAGTCATAATTTAATTAAGATAGAATTGGTTCTAGGCGCTCCTTCCAAAAGATATGTTTCGTTCGGAAAGAATGAGCAAGAAACTCGACCGTTATAATGTTTTACAATATTTAGTAGACATTAATATTATGTATGAAAATAAATAAAAAAAACAGTTGAACGCCGTCGCAGTCACTTATTTATATCTACAGGATGACAGGGCCATAGCGCGCTAACTGGAATTGTGAATCCAGCACGTGATTCTAGACGCTATTGTTGCCAAACATTACCGTAGGTTTAAAAAAAAATTGAGTTTGCCATAAATTTTGACCACGTACCACTTTTTTTTTAATCGGCGTAAAATGTCTACGAAGGTGTTTAAAACTGTGTACTGATTCTACAGATAAAGGGTTGGTCGATGACCCTGCTGTCACTCAGAATATTATGATATGATAAATTATATTTTATTTCTGTATATTGGTTGCAAAAAAACACTATTACCTACATATCCAACAAAATAATGATAGATTAGGTCGCTTTTTCCTAACCCAGAAGAAACTTCGGAATAAACTGAATGATGTTGAATAAAACCCAAAAATTAAATAAAAGTGTAGCGTATTACATCGGTTTTAGCTTCTCCCAAGAACACCACGGTTTACAGCACAGTGGAACTAATGAAGAAGCTAATAGAATTAAGAGATAACAATTCGACGCCAAATGGCTCTATCCCTTTAAACAATCTACAAATATCCGATTAATATTCATGCACAATACAGTTATCTCTCTATATCCGATACATAAATTCGGTTTATAGTCTATTAAGTAACTGAACAATAGGACATCGCGTGTAGGTACAGTTACGAGCGAAAACCTTGCGACTTTTGAAAGACTTGCACTAATTACGTAACAGACTATAATCGGAATCTGAATCATTTTGAAGCAACTTTCTTAATCATTAGCTTCATAAGTTGGAAAAATTTGTCTACAATATTTAAATAACGCAATGAATGTCGTTAACCTGTCAAATAAATCGATTCGATTGATAATATGTTATCGTGCACCGTTGAGTTGGTATAGTAGGCTTCAGCCTTACAGTTATTCAGTAGGGTTATATATGGACTTGAACGACTTGAAGGTTGTATTGATTATTTAAATATTTTGATTCTGTAATTAAATTTTTGAATTATACGTTTTGTTCTACGTAAGAAAATTTAAATGTGACAGGCTACCTTGGCGCTTCCGCCTTAAGTATACTGCTGGCTGATCGGCTGAGCGGGTCCTACAGGCGGATAATGATGATGCGCCCTGCGCTTTCACCTAATAATGTAATTCTACGTGTTATTTTTGGTTATAAACCTGCTGTGTGCCAAATTTCACCCAATTCCGTTCCGTAGTTTTATCTGAAAAAGTGACAAACGTCCATACATAGGTACCTCCTCACAAACATTTGCATTTATGATGTTAGTAACTTAGTAGGATAGTAGAACTATGCATGAGATCTTTCTGAAAATAGTAGTTGTTATTTAACGAGAAAATCGCTCTGAATGTTGCGTTAAATGCAATGTATTTATGCTCGTGGTTGTACTCAAGCTTCTATAATTTTCACGCCATACTTAAATGAAAACTCCGTGACGATAAATCGTATTACAATATGCGTGCCGTTTCCATCAATAACGTTTAATCACGTTTCGAACACCTGTATAATGTTAAAATTGTATACTTGTTAGATTGATTACTCCTTAATGTTTTTATATTATGCAAAGTACAAATCCTACATCATACTGCCAGGATTTTATATATCTAGCCTATTTTTAATATTAACCATCTTTTTACTACCGCGTTGGTCTAGCGGTTACAAATGCGACTGCCGAGTGTAGCATAGAATAGAATACTTTTTATTCATCATCTCAGCGTTAATCCCAGTCGCATCCTTAGCTTTTTCAGCTTTGGAGTCTGGGGTCCGCTTTACCAGTTTAACTGCTGATTTTGGCTAAAGTTCGACATTTTCCGTGAAGCGACTGCCGTCTGACCTCCACAACCCGAAGGCGATATCGAAGCATTGCAGTTAGACCAATTTTTACACCTTTGAGGGCTCCAACAACCCGTAACGACTGCCACTAGATGTTCGTATGGCAACCGGGACCAACGGCTTAATAGAATACTTTTTACACCATATAGATTACAGAACATAAATAAAAAGATTTTACAAAGGGTGACACAATGGGCGATCTTATCGCTAAAAGCGATCTTTTACAGACAACCTTCCAGCATCCTCATTGGTTCGATTCCCGGGTCGGATAGGTTAATAGAAATCAATAGTAATAGTATAGAGGTTAACAGTATTTATACTTCGTTATTGTTCCTAAATTGTGTTATTTTTTCACAGTTGCGTCATGAACTAGACCGCGTAGTAAGCGAACGAGATCGCTTGCTGGCTGAAAGTTCCGAGCTCGGCCAGGACAAACAGTCCCGTGAGTCGGAGCGCGTGGCCCTGAGGGCAGAGCTCCGGGAGGCACGACAGAGGGAACAGAGGCTGCTGGTCGACATAGGGGACTTGGAGGACGAGAATATATCGCTACAGAAGCAAGTTTCCGCACTTAGATCGTCACAGGTGAGTTAACCTTTTTGTTAATTACCCGACTGCGGTAGAGGCTCAAAGCAGGGTAGTGTTTTTCAGAGAAAGTTTTGGAAAGGGCTTGTTCTACCTTAGGTCTCGTGTATCATTTCACAACGTGATTGTAGGCGAAAAGAGGAATCATTAGGTAACGATGTATTTAGTTAAACAAAAACTTGGTTGGGGTTGGCGTCAGGAACTTACAATAGTTAGTTCCTTACGCGGTACTGCTCACGCATATAATACGAGTATAATTATCATAGAAAAAGAGATAGGAGGTAGAGAGAAAGTCGCTTAGATTTTCCTTCCTGTGATGATTTCTTGGTAAAAATTGCAGATGGTTCCCCTACCACGCGATGCGTTAAGGAACTTCTTTTCAAAGATAAATGTTTCTTTAAGACCAACAGAGCAATTTCCGTCATTTTAGTAACTTCCAAAGTTTGACTTTTTTTTTTGACGCTGTGGTAATGTATTTAGGCACCATACCCCGAAGGGCGTGTGTGGGACTCGCCCAGCCGAAGCCGGGAATACCCACTAAACCCACAGCAGCACAACGACATCGCCTGAGTGGCGGGGTCATGGAAAATCGGCACAGCCTGAAAAACCAATACCCCGCCGGCGATTCCCGCCAAAAGGCGGGCCCACAATGGTCCCCCCCCATAAGGAGGGGCCGGACTGGGTACGTCTTCTAGTGCGAGAAGACGCAGCAGCCAAGGGTTTTTAGCGAGGTGTTCTTCCTCTTAGCCCCACTCGTTTGCCCGAAGGCAAACGGGGCCCCCAGCTCCTCTCAGTGAGGAGACCGGGTTGCCCGACGGTGACCAGGAGTTCAGGCCGCCGCACATGTGACCGCCGAAGCGGTCCCCTCATCTGGTTTTGATCCGCGCCGGTAAACCGGTAACCCCCATATCTGGGGGCCGTTCCCCTATCCGCCACCTGAGGACGCGTCCGGTGGCAGGTCAGAAACTGCACACGGAATCCAAAGTTTGACCTGGCTCAACCTTTCAAAAATAACTCTTAATTTCCCTATATTTTTGACATTGATTTTCGCTGAAATGTGATCACGGTTACATTTTAAACGTTTTAACTACAGAAATTGGCCTTCAGATGGTAATAAGCATCCATTG
>JADWQK010001701.1:0-14786 GCA_017933935.1 Sesamia nonagrioides
GTTTGATGGTAATATAGAAAAGTGGCAAACATTTAAAGATAGTTATACAGCCCTTGTTCATAATAATAGTTCATTATCCGACACTGAGAAATTTCACTATTTGCTGTCATGTTTATCTGGTTATGCACTGACATTAGCGAAGGGCGTGCCTGTGACATCGGCAAATTATTCAGTGGTTTTTGCAACTTTACTGGACAGATATGACAACAAGCGTATTCTTGCAACAGCTTATTTAGAAAAATAATTAAAATTAATCCCATACAAAAACCATCTTTGTCTAACTTATCTGAGTTATCTAACACACTTTATGAATGCGTTAGTGCCTTGCGCGGTTTGTGTATTGATGATTTATGCGAATTTATTTTATTTTACATTGTGTCTAGGCCTTTAGATACAGAAACAAAAAAAAGGTTTGAATTACAAAACACTGAAGAAATTCCGAAATTTAATAACTTCATTACTTATTTACAAAATTACATAAAAGTATTCGAAGTTAGCCAACCAGTTAATATTCCATCATCAAATTCTACAAGCAAACAAAATCGGTCAAAATTATGTGTGTAGCATTAAAGGTCACACCTTCGGTTCAATAATACCTCGATTGAGTGACACTCCTCAGTTTGATATTCAATTAGTGGTTCTACCTAAAATCACCTCCCTGATTCCTTCGATGTCGTTGCCGACAATCGTCAAGGATAAGTTTACACATCTGGATCTCGCCGACCAGGACTTTGATAAATCCGGTCCGATCGATCTGTTGTTAGGAGTAGACTGTTTTGACCAGATATATACTGGCTCACGTTTCAGTCCAGGCCCGGGCTTTCCATGCACACTCTCTAGTGTATTCGGCTGGGTGATAAGTGGTCAGTTTCTTCAAAACGTGGTAGCTAAAACTCCGGCTACACCCGTTACGCTCCTCGTCGCGTCTTCTAGTGCGCTCGACGAGATCGTTCAACGGTTTCGGGAGTCCGAGGAGCCGCCGAAATGTAAAATTTCCGGCCCCGAGGATGAAATATGCGAACAAAAATATAAAGAAGGCACGTATCGCACCTCCGATGGGCGTTATGTTGTACCAATTATGCTTAAAGATGATGCTCCAGCCTTAGGAGAATCATATAAACAAGCGTTTAATCGTTTTCTAAATTTGGAAAAAAAACTTGCTAGTCAAAATGAGTTAAAAACTGAATACAAAGAATTTATGCAACAGTACGAGGATCTCGGACATATGCAGCCAGTGCAGTCCTCGTCTACTGACTGTTATATAATTCCCCACCATTGTGTAATCCGACCTGAGAGTACCACGACACGGTTATGAGTGGTCTTCGATGCTAGTAGTCGGACTTCGAGTGACCTGTCACTAAATAATATTGTTCATGTGGGTCCAAAACTTCAAGTAGACATCGTTGATCTAATCACAAAATTCAGAATTCACAAAGTTGTTTTACTGCGGATATTCGTCGCATGTATAGACAAATATTGATAAGACCGCAAGAAAGATGTTATCAACACGTTCTTTGGCGTAATGACCCAACTGAGGGTTTAAAGGAATACGAACTCAATACCGTTACGTACGGAGTTAGTAGTTCTCCTTACTTAGCCATTCGAACACTTCATCAACTTGCTGAAGACCACGGTGCTGGGTATTCTAGTCGTGCAGCACAGGTTATCCGAGAGGAGACATTTATGGACGATATCACCTCTGGCGGATCTTCTCTCGAAGAAACTATTGCATTAAAAAACGATATTATATCGTTACTATCAAAGGCTCAGTTTGAACTACGGAAATGGACCTCTAATGATCCTCGTCTTCTGACAGATATCCCTCAAGAATTCTGTCAAACTTCCAGATCTTTTGATGAATCGGGAAGTGAGTTTGTCAAAATATTGGGCGTTCGTTGGAATCCTGTTAACGATACCTTTTCTTATACGTTCGCTGACTCGTTCGAATGGAAATTCACAAAACGGTCCATACTCTCATTGGTAGCTCGCATTTTTGACCCTCTTGGATGGATTTGTCCTGTCGTTTTTGCCGCTAAATCTTTGCTACAAGATCTATGGCGTTTAAATTTATCATGGGATGAAACTATTACCCAAAATTTAGTCAAACAATGGCATTTAATAGCTGCAAATTTGTCCGATTTACAAAATATTACTCTCCCGCGTTTAATCATACCTTCAAATCCTATTCAAGTACATTTAGTTGGCTTTTGTGATGGATCTTTGAAAGGTTATGGTTGTTGTGTTTATATCTGTGTAGTTACCAATGAACCCGGTAATGTAACCATGACCAGTTTGTTAATAGGGAAATCGATCGCGACTGCTAGTCCAGTCGATCGCGACTGCTAGTCCAGTCGATCGCGACTGCTAGTCCAGTCGATCGCGACTGCTAGTCCAGTCGATCGCGACTGCTAGTCCAGTCGATCGCGACTGCTAGTCCAGTCGATCGCGACTGCTAGTCCAGTCGATCGCGACTGCTAGTCCAGTCGATCGCGACTGCTAGTCCAGTCGATCGCGACTGCTAGTCCAGTCGATCGCGACTACTAGTCAATTGATCGCGACTGCTAGTCCAGTCGATCGCGACTGCTAGTCCAGTCGATCGCGACTGCTAGTCCAGTCGATCGCGACTGCTAGTCCAGTCGATCGCGACTGCTAGTCCAATCGATCTTAAAACTACGCTGTTGATTTATGATTTCAAGTAGTACGTGTGTTTGGTAGATCGCACAAGGTTTCTT
This sequence comes from Sesamia nonagrioides, assembly GCA_017933935.1. Taxonomy (NCBI): domain Eukaryota; kingdom Metazoa; phylum Arthropoda; class Insecta; order Lepidoptera; family Noctuidae; genus Sesamia; species Sesamia nonagrioides. The sequence goes on from JADWQK010001701.1 coordinate 2,733, forward strand.
TGGTAAACAGTACACCTTAAGTCTACTCAAGTTGGCCACCCCTGTCCTAAACTCTCAAATATTCCCAATCAATCTTGAGCCTTAATGCCTTAGCAATAAAGTTGAAATCTAATAAAGAAATACGATAGATTGTAGTGGCTTGACGTGCTGTCGTCTGTCCCTATTTTACATTCTAATAACACGAAAAATAGCCGTTGTAAAAGAAAGTAACAGATCAAGCTGCTACAATAATGCTACTCGATACGGCAGCAATTATATTCAAATGAGCATAAGTACCTACAGATTAATCCAGAAATTTCAAATGGTTTAGCGAATCGCCACATTACCTGGAAATTCAATCCAGCTGGAGCACCGCATTTCGGCGGAATATTTGAAAGTGGTATAAAATCAACAAAGTATCATTTGAAGCGAGTAGTTGGAGCTCAAGTTCTTACTCTAGAAGAATTTTTTACCATATTAGCTAAAATAGAAGCTGTATTAAATTCCCGTCCACTCTGTACTCTATCTACGGATCCTTCAGGGTCTGACGTTCTAACTCCAGGACATTTTCTAACGGGAGGTCCTTTAGTAGCCTTGCCCGAAGAACCGATAAGTGATAATTCGTGTCCTCGATCTCGTTGGATGATGCTTCGGAAAATTACTCAAAGCTTTTGGCGCGTATGGCAACGCGATTATCTTCACACATTGCAACAAAAGAGCAAATGGTTCTTGCCTGAACCAAATATCAAAGTCAATGACATAGTTATAGTTAACGAACCTAATACTCCGCCGATGTTTTGGAAAATGGCTCGTATCGTGCAAGTGCATGCAGGTTCAGACCAGGTAGTTAGAGTCGTTACTCTCCGAACTGCTAACGGAAAGACGTTTCGTAGGCCGGTGGTAAAGGTTTGTCCCTTACCAAATAATGAGTTTATTTTCCTTTTATATACCTAACTAGAGTATAAGTACACACTGTCTTTAGGTTATTTAAAATAAGCCACCAATTATTTACACTTATTAACTAGATTTTTATGCATTTTTTCGGCAGTAGCTCATAGTCCAGCTATTGCTGATTTCACTCTTACTTTTTCGCATTCTTCTTGAAACCCTTGTGGATTTCAGGTGGGGGGAAATGTGTGAGCATTAACTATCCTAATAATCTATCCAGGCATTTCCATTTCCCATCCTTGTTGCGTCAACGACGATTTAAATAAGCGCGGGCTTCTCTTGGCTCGTGCTGGTGGCGCCCTCTCTCAAGAGTGCCAAGAAAAAGAACTGAAAGTTAAGTATGGCGGACTCAGCGCATACGACGCCGCGTGTATTCTAAATAATTCCGAATATCTGACTTTCTAAGGGCTTCACTGGCCAAATAAACCCTCAGTTTCCATATTGGTGGTGTGTCTGTGCTTGACGAGTGTAGGCAGTGAACAAGCAGCATCAAGTCCACATAAAGAAGATAGCTGACCGGCCGGCGCCAGCCCCGTCGTTGGCGATTCCTCTTTTCCTGTCCTGTTGGATCCAGGTTAGTGCTTTGCATGTTTGTTTTCCCTGCTTTGAGATCCTGGGGTTGATAGGAGAATGCAGTGACCCTTCCAGAAAGCATCAACAGAGTTTGTGATGGAAACATGTCATTTGGAGTCTCTTGATAGGTTTTCTTCATAGAGATCCATTTTTAGAATGGTTAACTCGTCATCATCATCATCATTAGAGCCGAAAGATGTCCACTGCTGGACATAGGCCTCCCCCAAGGATCTCAATGACGCCCGGTCCTGCGCCTCCCACATCCAGCGGCTTCCCGCAACCTTAATCAGGTCGTCGGTTCACCTTATCGGGTGGACACGCCACAATAGCGACGGTAAGTCACCTCTTTGAGGAGTGGCTAGAGAGGAGCCACGGCGCCCTCACCTTCCGCCTGACGCAGGTCCCCACCGGACACGGTTCTTTCGGGAGGTTCCTGTTCCAGATAAGGCGGAAGGAAACGCCAGGGTGTCACCATTTTGTGGATTCCCCTGAGGACACGATGGATTATACGGTGGAGGTCTGCCCTAGCTTAGGTAGAGGAGCACCGCCGTGTCCTCGTAGCGGCGATTGGCGTCGATCACTCGCGTCCGACCCTGGTCCAGGCCATGGTCTGGATCGAGAATGCATGGCAGGCCGTCACCTCCTTCTGCAAAGCAGTGATGCTGGCAAAGGAGAAGGCGGAGCGCATGGGGCAGCGGGAATCCTAGCGCCCTCACGCCGCTAGCCGCCGCAGGAGACGCCCTGATCGGGAGACGACATCGAACTCCCATCCACCGTAGGGGCTGTTGGGGGTGAGCAGTGGGCAGCTCGCCGCCCGGAAAGGACCAGGCCCGAGTCGACGGCACGTTGTGTTTCACGCGCGCCTCAAAGAGATGTCAGCACATCGTGACGGGGTCCACGAAGACCGATGCCTCCTGAGTCAGGGTTGCGGCTTGGTTAAAAAAGAAACCGTAGTCCTGGCCATCGCACAGGCAAGTGAAGAAACACGGGTGGGTTTTTGTCAGTAAAAGTTAATTTTGTCGGACGCCTACCCATGCTGCGTCTTTCGATGCGTGGTACTCGAGACCCCGTCGGCCCCATCGGGCATCGATCCTACGAGCAATGTGCCCGACCCACTGCCACTTTAGTGTTGCAATTATTCGGGCTATGTCTCTGTCTGACTCTCGTTCTTCTGCGGATCTCCTCATTCCTGGTTTGATCACGCAGTAAAACCCCAAGCGCAGCTCTCTCCATTGCCCTTTGAGTTACCAAAATGTTGCATGGTCAACTCGCTTCAAATTAATTGATTAACTTTAACTTGACAGTCCAAAAGTGTCCGTGTATGTTCCAATGAAGTAATGTTTCACCGGTTCTATGATTTCATAAAAATATATATTTTAAAACCTATACGTCTGAGGCATTGCGGGGCCACCGTACCCCTGGCCATGCACTGTACGCACTTTTTTTCTCATACAGAGAAGGATTGAGCTTAATCACCACGCTTGCTTAATGGGGGTTGGCGATTTTAGACTTAAGTCCAGGTTTCCTCAAGACGTTTTCCTTCACCTTGTAACCAGTCATTGGTGTCCAAGATATACTTAGAAAGTACATATAACTCAGAAAAGTTACATTGGTACTAACTAGCCTGACCTGGAATCGAACCCGCATACTCATACTTGACAGGCTGGTGTTTTGATTACTAGGCCACCACGAATGACTCTATGCAGTACTCTTATTTAAATCCTATCTTATGTCATTCAAACCAGAAGATCTATAAGGTATGCCGAAGTACCTACTTAGTTACTCTAAAGTTAAGTGACGGGTTCAACATTAATCATTGATATAATATTAAACTAAGGTAGATAAGTCACTAGCGCACTGAAAATGAAGCGTACAAAAGGAGGTAAGTTCAGCAAGTCGCTTTAGTTTTCGTCGATTCTATTTAAGCGCAAACGACAAACACTAGCCATCTTTTTCTTCTCTATGCTTTAGATTGCGCTCCATCTCACTGACACTGTGCCAACGTGTGAAATGTACGCAGAATAAAAAAAATTGCATGTGTGTGTTGCTGCTCTGATCGGCACATTTATTTTGGTTAATTTGTTAGAGCATATCATATCTGTTTAATATTATATCAATGACATTAATACATCATATTGAGTTTCACGCTAACACTCTGACAGCAAGCCAAGAAAATACTTTCAAAACTTTCTTGTATTCATAAAGACAGTTACCGAAAACGAAACTAACAACTCGAGGTTCATTTAAATATAGGCATCGATTCTCTTGTTCCCAAACTAATCTAAGGCCTAGGCCGCACTACGGTTCAACCGCTGCGGTTTTTTCCCACGACTGATCTTTTTGCTACAAAATGCTCGCGGGAAAAAAACGCAGGTGCGGCCGTTTGCATTAGTCTTTTATGGGCACAAATTCACGCGATTAAAAACCGCCGCGGTTTAACCGCAGTGCGGCCTCAGCCTAATTCTAATTTAGGTGCATCTTTTTCTTTCTATTTCATTAAGATAAGGATAGAATATAATATTTTAATTTAATCCTGTCAAATTAAGATACTCCATAGACATTTTTTTTTTTGGTTCATTTCTTTCCGTTCGGGCGAATGGAAAAGGCAAAGGCATAGTACGCCATACAGCCAAGTCTTCAGTAATTTTTTTTCTTCATTAAATATCTATCCTAACTTATCCTAATTTATCCTAACTTATCCTAGCATAACTTAACCTAAACTAACTCCTTTCGTTTTACGCGTTTGGACGATAAGGAGCGGTTTAGCGTAAAGACATGATGAGGCCACTATGCTACAATATTTCACTGTTCTTTTTGAATTATTCACTGAATGCACTTTTTACTACATAAATCACGCGTTTTTATTTAGTAAACGACACTATAAATAATTTTAAAAGTCCAATGAAAAATGAGCGTGACACTCATCTTGACATTCCCGCCAAACCTTACTCCATAGACAGTTTAGACGCGATTATAAACATGGCGACCAAAAATACGTCAATTTAAGCCAGGAACGGACTCATTTGACAGGACTAACTGACATTTTATCTTCTGTCCTTTTCTTATTGAAATAGAAAGAAAAAAGACGCACTGAACTTAAATTTAATTTAGTTTGTGAACAAGGGAATGCCTTTTTTATGGTAATGGTTAAAAAAAAAACATTTGGAATAAAAATGTCTAAACATTTTCATTCCAAATATTATTTTTTATTTTAATAATTATAAACTAGTGCTTGACTGCCATCCCGCCTGATGGTAAGCAGTGATGCAATCGTTGATGGTAAAGCGTGGAAGTTTATTAAGCCTATTCACTTAAAAATCTTAGTGAGTAGTAAGGAAGACGGCAGTTGAGCGAGATGATGCAATGTTAAACCCAACAACACAACCAACAAAGCTGCGCCAGAGGGAGATTAATGTGGACACCCTCCACGAACAGACTACCGACACAATGACATTTGGCACATCGCATCACAACTGCTCTGCTGCAAAGCTGCTGCAAATTGTTCTCCAAAGGCCTTGAGGATATGTTTAAGACGCTGGATTGGCAGGGTCGGGGCATTAACATCAATGGCGAGTACATCTCACACTTGCGATTTGCGGACGATATCGTCATCATGGCGGAAACGCAGCAAGAGCTGGAACAAATGCTGGTCAACTTAGCTGACTCCTCCCAACGCATCGGTCTCCGGATGAACTTAGATAAGACCAAAATAATGTTCAATGAACGGGTCACTCCGGGACCGGTTGCCGTAAACGGAATGCCACTCGAAGTTGTTTCAGAATATGTGTACCTCGGGCAAACGTTGCAATTAGGGAAAAACAACTTCGAGAAGGAGGCAAATAGAAGGATCCAGCTGGGATGGGCAGCGTTTGGTAAACTTTGTCGGGTATTTTCATCGCCCATACCCCAATTTTTGAAGACAAAAATCTTCAACCAGTGCGTCCTACCCGTCATGACTTACGGAGCCGAGACGTGGACACTAACGGTCAGACTAGTCCATAAGTTTAAAGTCACTCAGCGAGCTATGGAGCAGGCTATGTTGGGCGTCTCTCTGAAGGACCGCATCAGAAATGAGGTGATCCGACAGAGGACCAGAGTCACCGACATAGCTGAGAGGATTAGCAAGCTGAAGTGGCAATGGGCTGGTCACATATGCCGCAGGACCGACAACCGTTGGGGTAAACGAGTCCTCGAGTGGAGACCGCGTCTCGGCAAACGTAGCGTGGGACGCCCTTGGGCGAGATGGAGCGACGACATCAAAAAGGTGGCTGGTAGTGGCTGGCGGAGAACTGCTCAGGATCGAGCTTGTTGGCGTGCCATGAAGGAGGCCTATGTCCAGCAGTGGACGAGTAGCGGCTGATGATGATCACAACTGCTCAGACCCGTCCTCCGTACGGCTTTACCAGACATCATGCCGGAACACGAAGAATCGCTTGGCGGCAAGACTTTGTCTGGTGGGTGGTAACTTCTGCCGGTAGCCGATTAGCCTACCACCGAGAGAAAATAATTAAAAAAAATGCATTTGAGAGAATTTAGAGATTTTTAGTCCAATACAAAGAAACTTCAGTATAGCGCCAATCCTTGTCTTTACATAATTCAACAGCTACACAACTGCGACTACCATCGCTACACGCAGGTACGGACGACAGCAGGTTAAGCTACCCCAAAATGTGATATATATATTCCCAATCAACCTTGAGCCTTAATGCTTTATAGATAAAGTTGAAAATCTAATAAAGAAATCTGACAGATTATAGTAGCTTGGTATGCTGTCGTCTGTACATGTGGCAACTTGTTTCGTTGAATTTAATACGGAACAAGACGGCACGTGTCTAGGAACACAAATTACATATGTTTGGAGACATATTTTATTTTGTGTTGCCTTTGGGAAATGTCATGCGTAAATCAATTTTTATATGAGATGTGATTTTTTTTATGGATTTACGTTACAGGTGTTCTTGTGTTGCTATAAAATGACATAGCTGATTATTATGATTGAAGTACAAGTTATAGGAGCATAATAAATAATATTACATAGTTCGATATAACTAATTGTGTTTTTTAATGTAATACCACCAAAAACATTCTGTAAAAAACTTGCCAAGTCTCGATGGAGCTGCTTGTTTATCTCTAAAAGTAATGAAATGTATTTTTTCCTTTACGTGACCATAAAACCCTGACTCTGACCAAATTTCAGCTCTCTTAGTTTATGGGAAGTACTAGTTCAATTTTAATGATCATGTGTGAGTGAGTGTCATAAACACGGAACTTTACTTTCGCTTAACTTCAGAACTAAATGACCTACAGACTTAAAATTTTGGATTTTAAGTATGTGACTATTATAGCTTACTTGATGACGAAAATTTATGCGTTCTGGTGTTATCCAGATGGAGAGTGCGATTATCAAGACCCAGTGCTGGGCATGCTACAATAGCGGCGGTAAGTCTCCTCTTCGAGGAGTGGCTAGAGAGGCGCCACGGCGCCTTTACCTTCCGCCTGAAGCAGGTCCTCACCGGACACGGTTATTTCGGGAGGTTCCTGTTCCGTATAAGACGGGAGGAAACGACAGGGTGTCACGATTGTGTGGATCGCCTTGAGGACACGGTGGCATACAGTGGAGACCTGCGCGGCTTGGATAGAGCATCGCCGTGTCCTCGTAGCGGCAATCGGCGGCGACCTTTCGCGTCCAACTCTGGTCCAGGCCATGATCCACAGGGAGAGTGCATGGCAGGCCGTCACCTCCTTCTATGAAGCAGTGATGCTGGCAAAGAAGGATGCGGAGGGCGTAAGGCAGCGGGAATCCCAAACTCCCCGCCACCAGCAGGCGCGGGCCTGCGGGCGGTGAGCAGTGGGCAGCTCACCACCCGGTAAGAACCAGGCCCGAGTCGACGGCACATCGTGTTTCACGCGCGCCTCAAAGAGATGTCAGCACATCGTGACGGGACCACCGATGCCTCCAGGAAGACTGATGCGATCCTGGGTCAGGGTTGCGGGTTAGTTAAACAAGAAACTGTGGCCCTGGCTGACGCACAGGCAAGTGAAGAAACACGGTTGGATTTTAGTAAGTAAAAGTCTGACACGCCCTTCCGCTCCGCCCAGAGCAGGAGAAATCATTTGATGATTTCCCATCCCAATAAAAAAAGGTTCTTAAATAAGGGCCTGAAAATGCAGCGAAATGGTTCTGGTAAAGGATGTTATGGCAGTGTTCCGTTCGCGCTCGACTTGGCGGGGGCACTGACATGCCCCCTGATTATAGTTTTAGTTTATTTATTGAAAGAAATACATGCATCAGAAATACATTATTTATCTACATTGAAGAGAGTATTTATAAGGAATAGCTACGTCAGCGCGTAGCCCGGCTACGAAAGCGTAGCACGCCTACGCAGCAGTCGTAGCTCCGACATGGACGTCAGCTGCATCTAGGCAAATTCTAACACAATGGTACTATTTTATTGAAAATGTTGCATTTAAATATATCTTCCTAAGGAAGTCGTAGAGTGTCATAAGAAGTGATCATAAAGAATTGCTGAAAGTTGGTGTCAATAAATAAATAACGTTTTATTCAGAGATTAACAATGAGCCTACCACGCGAGTTAATAGCTCCTGGAGTGATTTGAACAGAACGAATAATTAGTTATACTTTGATAAGTAGTTTTATACTCAATCCTTACTAATATTATAAATGAGAAAGTGAACTTGTTTGTTCCGCTTTCACGCCGTAACTACTGAAACGATTGCTTTGAAATTTTGCAGACGTAAAGTTAGACGTCCGGATTAAATAATAGGGCAGTTTTTATCCCGGAAAAATTTGATATTCCGAGGGAAATCTATTAAGCGCGATATAACCGAACTCCACTCTAGTTTAGTTACCCATATAGTGTAAATGTTGCTTTAGTCACACGCCATCTTAACTGCTATAATACGAAAGAAAGTCATGTAGGTGATCTAAAGACAGCCAAAGTATTGCACGAATATGAAATAAAATAAATAACTTATACGGAAATGACTTTCAAGTGAATTCTGTTCATTGTATCGGGTGATCACAGCTCCGCAGACCCATGACTCTACACGTATTTATGAACTGATTTTGCGACTATTTCTACTCAATTTTTCACACTCTTTTTCGCATAAAAACTGTACGGAGGACGGGTCTGAGTAGTTGTGTTGCTATATGTGCCGGGTATGCTGCGTCTAATGTTGTTGTGTAGGGAGTTTGGTCGTGGAGGGTTTCCAGATCAATCTCCCTCTGGCATCGTTGGTCATGTTGTTGGGTTTAACATTGCATCACGTCGCTCAACTGGTGTCTTGTTTCCTATTCACTCAGTTTTTTTTGAGTAAATAAATAAATATGTATATACAAATCACACAGATTGAGCTAGAGCCAAAGTAAGTTTGAGACTTGCGTTATGGGATACTACCTCAACAATACCATATTTCTAATAGGTAGATATATAGATAAACATTCAAGACCCAGGTCAATCGGTAAAAGATCGTTTTCCATCATGACCTGGCCGGGGTTCAAACCCGAGGCCTCCACGTCGCAGGCAGGCGTGTTGACCGCTGCGCCACGGAGGTCGATAAATAAATGAATCGGCTCTTACTAAACTAGCGCGCTTTACCATCAAAGATTACACTAGTTTTAAAACAAAAAAAAAAAAAAAAAAAACTCAAAAACTATTCCCATTCCGCACCAAAAATTGATAACTAGTGTTGCTGGCGAGTTAATAAAGCGTTGAAATACTCATCCGATACTATTGATAAAGTCAGCGCTGCACAGTTTTTGATCGCTCCATTCGAAAGGCCTGTAATTTGGCCAACTCGGTTTATTTTCTCTTAATATCGGAACTCAATCGCGTCTGATTGCAGCCTAGCAGTTTTTGAACCTTTCAAAAGGCGAGTTGAATAATTTGCACTGCGAGAAGCAGTTTTTCAGTCTTTTTGATATGAAATGTTGAATTTCTTTTATACCGGCCGAGGAAAAGGGCCGTGGAAGGAAACTGTTTAAAATATTGGTGATTTCAATATTTACTCTTTTTAGTTTGCCTGAAACAGGGACCGAACCGGCAAGAATGATAAAAATTGCATATAAGTAGTACTATACCTAATTGGGGTTGCAATAAAAAATTAGAATTAAAAATCAAGATACATTTTCTCTCAGCCTGTATACCAATCGCTGTAGGCTGTTGAGTGAATGCGGATATTCATGGATATATTTTATGTTTCCAGCGTCGAATATAAATTTCACGCTCATTTATTGTGATTATGATCATCTTTTATACTAACTAGAATGTTATCATGAATGTGGCATGTATTTTTATATGTCACATTTTTTATATGGAGATGTTTTGATTTAATACTTGTGTCTCTGTTAAGAGGGAACTCTAGTGGTGCTTTCTCTATACAAACGTATTCCGCTGTTTTCTTCGTGGATAATGTTTTTAGAGCAATTATTTTGTTGTGTACAATTTTACACCGTGATTATACGTGCCCCTATCATATTTTTTGATATTTTCCGAAACTTAATTAATAAAAGAAATATGATATTTCATAATCGCGAAAAATAACCAATTTTTACCGTGATGTTCAGATGATTATTAAACAAACGTGATAAGTTTATGACAAAAAAAGAAAATAATAGAAGCATAGGTATACTCTTTCTCTAAATTTTGATATAAAATTAATTGAGATCTGTTGTGTTTTGAAAAAGAAAACAGCGGAATACGAAACATCTTTTGTAGGTAAAATCAGCCTGAGCTGCAACTGTCCTTTTCGCACTTTACCGGGAGAGGTTGGAAGCAGCGCGACGGCAATAGTTTCTTCAAATACCTATTTTCCAAATACCTTGGCACTAGAGTCCTCTCTTAACTATTTAATTATCGGTCTCCAAAGTATGGAGCATAGGCGAAGAGTAGCCATCCTGGCGGTGTTCTTTAGGATGTATTTTGGAGAATGTGCGTAGGAATTGCATGACTTAATTCCTCCATCTCCGTTCCATCATCGGACGTCCCGTCGTATGGTTAGTATCCACCCTTACGTTGTTGACACCACTACGATCCGGACAAAGCGTTTCTGCCCCCTTGTCTGTTACACCGCGTACATTGACGGACTGCAATAATTTGCCATTTTCTGTCTGACTACAATTTTAGTTTCTTCATGCCTAGAGTGAAAAGGCTCTTAAGGCGGTTCCAGAGGAAAAACACAGCGCAGGCCGTTTTTATGTAGTTTTTCGGAGCTATCTACTCTTTATCCAAAAGAAATATCAACTTATTAAAAATACATAAATTTTCTCCATAATCTTGGCTCCAAAATTGTAGTTTTTTTTTTTCTACTAAGCATAATGTTTAAATAATTCCTTCACAACGAAACCTCTGACAAGAGAAATAATGATGAAAAACGTGCATCTCTTCAAAAATTAAGCATTATTTAGATTTCGTTCTTACACTAATGGATAGGCAATTTCATGACGAACATTATTGTAGAAATATTTTTTTAAAACGACCAAAACAAAAATTTTATTCAACAATCTGAGCGTATTCCCCATCATTTCTCTTGCCCGAGCTATTGAGATTCAGTATGCCACAAGCTCTCGAAGGGGGAACCCGTGTCGTTCATCATCGCGCGGTCCGCTAGCATAGCGGGCGGCGCGTGAGCGAGAAAGCATCTGCTTGCTCGCTCACGCACCGCATGTCGCATAGAGTATAATACTATCATAAAGTGTCTCTGTTATTGATGTTCATTTTGGTGTTCGTTTTTTTAACCGATTTCAAAAGGGAGGAGGTTATATGTTTTTTATGTTTGTTTGCGGATAACTTTACTATAATATAAATAATAGGGTATTTGACTAATTGACTAAGGGCCGGTTTTTCAATCGCTAGATAAACAAGTAGATAAGGTTTATTCGACAGATAGCAAGATGTTAAGTTTTTCAATACTCGGATAAGACTTATCTGACGAATAACTCGTTTACCCGAGGAATAAATCTATCTGCCGCTTCATTCGCCAGTTAGAGCACTATTCGATTGATAGTTTGAAATTTGACGTTCGTTTTTAGAAAACTTAGAGTTAATTTGAGGTTCTTTCTTGGATTTAAACGAAGTACTATTATAATCTTATTATAATGGATATTTTCGATAGTATTGATGACCTGGCTATCGAAGAAGAGACCATAATAAATGAATATTTAAATGCAAACAATTTCATTGAAGATTCAGACTTTTAAAACTGTCTGTGCATTTTTTTAGATTCCATTATAATCCACTTAAATTTACTTAAAATTAAATTAAAAACCACATAAACCAAACATCATAACCTAAAAATAATAGACGCGTGTCACGTGTGACGGTGACGCTATTGACAGAAATTGTAAAAAAACATCTGTCTTGCTCTAATGCTTGTCTAGGCAATATATTTGTCTCGCTTCTTTGAAGTTGCAGTGTCAGATAGTTATCAATGGAATAAATAACAGTTGAAAAACCGGTGAGCATTTATTCATCTGATAAACAGCCAAATAACTTTATTCTTTAGATAGTTATTGAACCGTTTATCTGAGGATTG